>CAUYQG010147253.1:0-34666 GCA_963574415.1 Tarsius wallacei | reverse complement strand
ACAATGGAATACTATGCAGCCATAAAAAAGAACGAAATCATGAATTTCGCAGCAACCTGGATGGAACTAGAGTCCATAATACTGAGTGACCTCTCACAGAAACAAAAAACTGAGTATCACATGTTCTCACTCATATAGTAGACCCTGATCATCCAATGTATTACCACAAGAAAATGACTGACAGTGGTGGGAAACTATGGGGGGGGGGTGAGGGCGATGGGATTAATGGTGGTAAATATCTGTCTGGGGATGGAGAGACACCTCTTATCATCAAGGGTACCTGAACGAAGCATTTTGGTATGCCTAACCCCTAACTGTACCCCACAATACCATAATAAAAAATATATATATAAAATAAATAAAATAAATAAAAAGACAGAGTTATGAACGTTATTGAGAAGGGTCAAATAGAACCTTAAGAAAGGCCAGAGTCGTCTTTCAGCATGACCTTGGGTTTCAACAGACTTTAGTTCCAGTCCAGCTCTACCACATGCTCTCTGTATGATCTTGAGCAAATTAATTTTTCTGAGCCTCAGTTTATTTGTCTGTATAGTGGACATAATTAACAACTCTACCGTATGGTTGTGATTACAAAATAAGATCATACATATTTTTACATAAAAACATATTTACCAAAGTATAATACATATACTCAGAAGTACACATATCATAAATATGCAGCTCAGTTAATTTTTTTTTTTTTTGAGTTGGATTCTCATTCTGTCACCCAGGCTGGAGTGCAGTGGCACACTCACGGCCACCCCAGCATCGACCTGCTGGGCTCCAATGATCCTTCCACCTCAGCCTTCCAAGTACCCAGAACTACAGGTGCACACTACCACACCTGGCTAATTTTTGATTTCTTGTAGAGACGAGGTCTCACCAAGTTGCCCAGGCTGGTCTCGAACGCATGGGCTCAGGCAACCCACTCACCTCAACTTCCCAAAAAGCTGGGATGACAGGCTGAGCCACTGAGCCCGGCCAGCTCAGTGAATTTTAACAAACTGAATACATCCAGAAACTAGCACCCCAGTCAAGAAACAGAAGATACCAGTTTTTCAGGGCCCCCCTCATGTTCTTGTGCAGTCACTGGCTGCTTCTCTGTGGTCCCCATTATCCTGACTTCTAACATCATAGATGATTTGTACTTTCATTTGAACTGTATATACATGGAAGTGTACAGTAGGAGTGATTTTTGCCTGGCTCCTTCCACTCAAAATTATATTTATGGGATTCACCCATATTGTATGTAGTTATAGAACAGGTCATTTGTTTTTCATCGCCATGTAATATCCCAGTAGTTGAATATCCCACCATTCATGTATCCAGTCTTGGTTCGTGGTTATGTAGAGAACTTTTTCGTTTTGCTCTCAAGTACAGTGCAGTTATAAAAGTTCTAGTACACTCTTTTACCAAGGACCCACCAGCATGGGTCATGTTCGAACCAAAACTGTGAAGACGGTGGCCCGCGTCATCATCGAGAAGCACTACATGTGCCTGGGCAACCACTTCCACACAAGCATGTGTATGAGGAGATTGCCATTATTTCCAGCAAGAAGCTCTGCAACAAGATAGCCAGCTATGTCACGCATCATCTGATGAAGCGAATTCAGAGGGGCCCGGTGAGAGGCATCTTCAAGTTGCAGTAGGAGAAGAGTGAAAGGAGGGACAATTACCTTCCGGAGGTCTCAGCCTTGGATCAGGAGATCACTGAAGTAGATCTTGACACTAAGGAAATGCTGAAGCTTTTGGACTTCGGCAGTCTGTCCAACCTGCAGGTCACTCAATCTACAGTTGGGATGAACTTCAAAACGCCTCATGGAGTTGTTTGAGTCTTTCTGTGATGCTATAATATTTTCTTTTCTTTTTTTTTTTGAGTTGAAGTCTCACTCTGTCGCCTAAGCTGGAGTGCAGTGACACGCTGCTCAAGGCCATTGCAGCCTCGACCTGCTGGTAATCTCAGGCAATCCTTCCTCCTCAGTCTTCCAACTAGTTGGAACTACAGGTGTGCGCTACCACACCTGTCTTATTTTTTGATTTATTGTAGAGATGAGGTTTCACCAACTTGCTGCTCTCGAATCCCTGAGCTTAGGCAATTCTCTCACCTCGGCCTCCCAAAGTGCTGGGATTACAGGCTTGAGCACCTTGCCCAGCTGATATTTTCAATAAACCTGGGACAAAAACAACAACAAAAGTTCTAGTACATAGTGAACATATCCTTGCTTTTCTGTTGAGCATACACCTTGAAGTGGAATTAGTGGGTCATATGTTTACGTACAGTAGATACCGCCAGATAGCTTTCCAGAATTGGTAACTAATTTGTATCTCCAACCACAGGCTTGGAGAGCTAAGGTTGCTCCACAGCCTCTCAATCTAATAGTTGATACTTTCATTTACATTTTTTGCCATTCTGATGGGTGAGTAGTGATATTTTCATTTTTTGCCATTCTGATGGATGAATAGTGATATTTCATGGTGGTTTTAAAGGACGTTTCTTTGATTGCTAAGGAAAGCAAGCATCTTCTCGTATATTTATTGAGAATTTGGATATTCTCTTTTGTGAAGTGTTGGTTAAGATCTTTTGCTCACTTTTAAAAAATTTGGCCATCTGTGCTTTTTATATTGATTTTTATAATCCTTTATGTAATTTGGATATAAGTTCTTGTTGGATATATGTATTGTAAATATCTTCTCCTACTCCATGGTTGCTTTTTCACTCTATTAATGATGCCTTTTGATGAACAGAAGTTCTTTAACATAGTATAGTTTTTCAATTTTTTCTTCCATAGTGTGTGCCTTTTGTATCTTGTTTATGAAATTGTTGCCTACTATAAGGTCATGAAGATGGCCTACATTATTTTCTCAAAGCTTTATTATTTTACCTTTCACATTTAGATCTGCGATTCATCTGGAATTCATTTTTATTGATAATGTGAGGTAGGAGTTAGGACACATACATTTTTCCCCCCATTGGCTATCCAGCTGGCCCAGCACTATTTATCAAAAACATCTGCAAAAGATGTTACATTGTCTTCTTTGTCATAAATTAATTTTCTATTCATACATGAGGTTTTTTTTCCTTAAATTTATTCTGCTCCATTGATCTATTTGTCTGTTGTTGTGGAAATACCACACTGTCTTAATTGCTATATGCCTGTGTAATGATTTTGTGATGATTTTTAGGATTCTTCATGTATTTGGATGCAAGTTTTTGTTGGATATATGTATTGCAAATATCTTCTCCTTCTCTATATATACTCCTAGGCGTATATAGCTTTATAGGTCTTGGTGTTTGGGAGTTTAAGTCTTCCAGACTTGTTCTTTTTCTTTCAGATTGTCTTCACTATTCTTAATCTTTTGCATTGCCATATGAATTTTAAAACCAGTGTGTCCATTTCCTACAGTGCTGAAGTACTAGAAATCAGTGCCCTTGAAGTGTCCCACACTTATTTCCAGAAGTCTAACAGGACAAGGTTTGTATGACTTTCCAAATCGGGTTGTCCTCAGTGATAACCACACATTATATTCTATTTTTCTTCTCTGGCTCTCAGTTATCCAAATCTGCACCACCCCAAAAGTCACCTGGGTGAAAGCCCCTCCTGATCATAAGAATGCCAATGTTCATACTGAAGATGTTATCCCTGTAGATGTTCCAAGAATGTCCATCTCTTGGTGGGTACCAGGGCAACACTGGGTTCCATGAAGGAGAAGACAACAGCCTCTTTCCCAACTCTTGCCACTTTACCTGAGCCTGAAATAACTCAGACGGTGCCTAGAGCTTCAAAAGCCTCCTAGTTTCTTCTCCTATGGGTATAAACCCTCCCATGAGCCCACCAAGTGTCTCAAGAAATATATAATTCAGTTGCTGGTCTGAAACCTCATCTAAGGATAAGAAACAATTTGCTCATTCTTTCCCTTCTACCCACATTTCTCTTTCATCCACCAGTTACACAAGTAAATCTTCAGGAATACAAGTGAATGAGCAGAGTGATGGGACCTGGGGATGGAGATGTATTCTCCGTTCACAGAATCTGACTCCCAGCTCAGCAAGTCAAAAATGCATTGACACAAAAAGCACATGAAACAACTCTTGGCTCACAAAATGCACTCAATAAATGATCCTTGAAGATCACCTGATATGGCTGAGTTAGACCTTCAGCAGTGGGACTCGCTTGTAGAGTTTGGTGTGTTTGACAAGGCAGAGCCCGCCATTTTCTGCCTCTTTTTGCTCTTCCCTCCTTTGCTATGTCCTCTTCTTTCTCTCTTTCCCCATTATTCCTGTGTCTTCTTTCTTTTTCTCTTGATCCTTTACTAGATTTTCTTATTAATTGTAACAGCTTAAATTAATTCTCTTGAGTTTTACAGATAGAAAATGATATAATCTGAAAATAATACATTTATCTTTTTTCTAATAACTCTTATCTTTCTTCCTTTTCTTATTGCAGTGGCCTTCTCTTCCTTATGGAACTTAACTTGCAAGTTAATGTTATATCAGAGTGATAACGAATAACTCCATTTTATTTCTTATTCCAAGGGAAATGCTTCCAGTGTTCACTATGAAGTATGATCTTGGCTGGTGATTTGACGCTTTCTATATTAAATTTAGCAAATATTATTTTTTTTATTTTACCAAGTCTTACAAAAAAAAACTAGCATTAGGTTTTGAATATTTTCAAATGCTGTTTTGACATATGTTGAAATAATTTTTTTATGTTTGAAATATATTATAGCAATAAGATTTCAAAAACTAAAATAGCCATTTTAAATATATGACTGAGTTTGATTAGCCAGTATTTTATTTAGAATTTCTGCACTTTTATTCACATACAAGGGGAGACCCAAAATCCCCTGAAATTTATTTATAAAAAATTGTGTATTTATTCCGACATGTTTAAACTTCAGTCACTTTCAAAGTATTCTTCATTTGATGCAGTATATTGAACTTGTCAATTTTGATGCTTTTTAATGTTTCTGCCATTTTTTGTTTGGCCTCTTCCACATTGGCAAAACATTTTCCTTTGAGAACTTTTTTCATCTTCAGAAACAAACAAAAAAAAGTTGCTCAGGTTGAGATTGGGTGAATAGGGAGGGTGAATCACAGGGGTCATGCTGGTTTTGGTCAAAAACTGCTGAACACTCAGAATGGTGTGGGCAGTTGCATTGTCATGGTGGAAGAGCCAGTCACCTGTTTGCCACAACTGGGGATGTTTCTTCTGCAATACAGCCTTTCGCAACAATGCTAGCTGGTACACTGATGCTGATGGGTTCTTAGAATACTTACCTAGAGGGGGAAGTCTACTACAAGGGGCCCGCCTTCTAAAGATAATTCCATTTTGGGGGACATACATTGGTTGTTATCTTGGTCAGACTTTGACATTAAGTTCATGCTTTTTTGTTTGTTTACTGTGGCCCAGGCTGGAGTGCAGTGGCGTGATCGCAGCCATGACCTCTAGGACTCAGGAATTTTTTTGGCTCAGCCACCCGAATAGCTGGGACTACAGGCATGTACCACTATACCCAGTTAATTTTTTTTTTTTTTTTGTAGAGACAAGAGCTCATTATGTTGCCTCAGCTTGTCTCAAACTCCTAGGCTCAAGCGATTTTCCTGCCTCGGCTTCCCAAGGTGCTGGAATTACAGGTGTGAGCCATTGCGCTGGGCCCATGTAGCTTTTGCAAAATGTTTTGGGAATCTTTTTTATCCATTTCTGTTTTCTAAGGCAAGTCACATAGCATGGAATTGGTAACATCTAGCTCTGAATCCTGTCCCCTCCCTTTTTTGCAGATAATTCTTTGAAAAGTTTCCAGGTTCTTCTGTAACAGCGTGTTCAACTTTCAACATCTTGAATTGCTCATTTACATTAATATTGATTATTAATATTTTTCCAAAATAAATCGATTCTACCAAGACTTTTACATTAATCTGTTTTTATATCCTGCCTTTTAATGCTTTATTTTTTTCTTTCCTTTCTTTCACTAATGAGATTTCTTTAAGGCTTTTGCTGTACTTGCTGTTGTTGCTATTTTTCTATCAAATAAACAGACCTTGAATTGATCTATAGTTTTTTGTTTTTTAATTAATTAACTTTGACCTTCCCTTAGGTTACCAAGTTAGAGTTCTAATTTCTTAAGTTGAACGCTTAATTGATTTGAGGGTTTTTTTTTTCTTGTTCAATAATTTTAAAATTAAAGGCTATTTATTAGCCTCTGACCATAGCTTTGATTCAAGAGTATATATGTCTTGAATAAGAGTGTTTTATTGTCTATAAACTATGCTTTAGCCCATTTTGCCCCAAGAGTTACTTAGGAGAGGTTTTTCTGTCTAATTGTCCAAGATTCTTTCTCTTACATTTTTGTTATCCGTATAGTTAGGACGATCTTTTACTTACTTTTTCTCTTTAAGTAGGAAGCTTTCTTATCTGTCCTTGGGGATTAGTAACTCATCAGGATAGAATGGAAACTACCCACTTTGATAGACAGAATTTTCTGTGTATTTCTGAAGTTTGACACCTCATGATAGACAATCAAGTCCCATTATAAAAGAAAGCAATGTGATGAGACTTTAACTTCAGGAGTGTGGGAGTGTGTGACAGTGGATGAAAAAGTCTCCAGGTCTTGGAATAGAGACCGGTTTGGGGAAGAAGGATGATGGCACCCCCTTTTGCAAAACATCCCTGCAGTGGTAGGACCTTGGAGAAAAGTAGCTGTGGGTAACAGACAGGTCCAGATAACAAGAGCTGCAATTCTGCAGTCCAAACAAGGGGAAGTGAGTTTCATGGCGAGGAGATGGGTTTGTGCCCTTTTAAAGGACCATGACTAATGAGGCATGATTTTGGGACAACATGAACCAGCAGCACAAGACAGATAGGAGAAGACCCAGGCTGGAAAAAGTGCCTTGTGTAGCAGGTAATAACTATGGCGAAAGCAGCAGAAATTCTTTTCTGTTTGAGGAGAAAAGTCTGTCAGTTTTCCTTTTTAAACTGAGGCAAACTCCACAGATGATTGTGAGGGACCCTGAGTGGACAAGAGGAAAGCCCAGGAATGGAATCTATGACCTCCTGCCAGGTTGGAATGTGGGAATTCAAACCAGTTCTACTTAATTTGAGAAATAAATAAAATGTGATATTACTTGTGTCCAAGCCTGGGTGAAGTGGCTTATACATACAATACTATATTACTTTTACATTTAATGGCACAGTGGCCCAAGCATAAGCCTTGCATAATTTTTATTTTTGGAACTTGTTTCTTGTGTTCTTTGTGAATTTTTCTACATGTTTTCATAAACGCTAAAAATTTTTCACAGTTTTTTTATAATTCCAAAAGCAATCCATGTTATAGAAAAGTTTAGAAGATAAAAGCACAAAGAAAACAGATCTTTTATGGTATGATTTTGAATACTTATATTGTTTGTGTACAATATTGTTCCCCAGTGTTGGACATATGAGCTTGTTTTCAATATGTCCCTCTTATAATTAATATTGAGATGGACTGCACATTCTTAGTTATTTATTTAGGATAAATCCTAGAAATGAAATGTATATCCATCTTTAAACTTTTGTTACATATTCCTAAATTGCTCTTCAAAAAGTTGACTCAGTTAATAACAGCAGCGTTTGAGCATGTCAGTTTTTGGCACCCTAGCCAACATCAGGTATCGTCATTTCTGAAATGCCCTTACCAAATGCAGGTCACCATCAACTCTCACATGAAAGACTTTCAACAGCCTCTGAGTGGTGCCCCAATCATTCCACTTCAATGACCTCTTAATGCTCTACCTAGAGTGATTTTTCTAACATGTAAATCTGAACATATCACTTTCTCACTTAAAACCCTTCAGTCATTTCCACAGCCCATAGAGTGAGGTTCTTCATGTCCCAGTTATACCTGTTCCTACGGGGTCTTCTCTATCATCTCGTCATTCTCCTCTATGCCCCAGACATACGAACTCGTTTCTGTTTTTAGGAGTCTTTCATATTCGCTCTTGCTCTCAGTCTTTGTCTTTTCCTCTCTCTGTGTCTTCCAGTCTCCGCATATACGACATCCTTAGGTTGGAACATGCTATCTTCCTCTTCCTCCAGCTAACCTCCTCTTCCCTCGGTGAAGAACATTTGGACCTTTTCAGACCTGAGACGCTCAGACTGGTGTCTGGTGCTAGGCAACACCGCTCCCTAGAGGACCTCTGTGTACTCTAGGCCAATCAGCAGCCTAACTCCTGGAATGCTTTCAGAGCATAATTGATGACACATTCAGTCAGGGATTCTATGCCAACCATATCCCTATTATCTCGTCAAATATTGCCTCTGCTCCATCCACCCTTCCCCCAATTCTTCTGGGATTTCAAAAAACCTTTTATACCTTTTCATTGGATCTTTGTGGTCTCTAATTCTCTCTTTTGTATTTTCCATATTTTGTTTCTGTGTTGCATTCTAATAGTTTCTTCTCTCCCATCTTCCAGTTTGCCAATTGTCTCTTCAGCCAAGAATAATTTACTATTAAACCCTTCTACTGAGCTATTAATTTTGCTTATTGCATTTTTAGATTATCAAGTTTCTGTTTGATTCTTTTTCAATTCTGCCATGTTGCATTTTTTTTTTTTTTTTTTTGAGTTGGAGTCTCTGTCTCCCAGACTGGAATGTACTGGCATGCTCTCGGCCAGCGCAGCCTTGACCTTCTGGGCTCAGGTAATCCTTCCACCTCAGCCTTCCAAGTAGCTGGAACTACAGATGTATGTCACCACGTTCAGCTAATTTTTTGATTTATTGTCAAGATGAGATCTCACTAAGTTGCCCAGGCTGGTCTTGAATCCCTGGGCTCAGGCAATCCTCTCACATCAGCCCTCCCAAAGTGCTAGGATTACAGGCTTGAGCCACTGCACCTGGCCCATGTTACTTTTTATGTGTAGTTCCAGGTCCCTGCTAAAAAGTTTAAACCTGTGGGGTTTTTTTCCTGTAAAAATAGTAAATATGGTTGTTGTATAGGTGCATGATATCCTAATAGGTCTTTGTGTGTCTATTTTCTGTTGTCTGGTCTTTATTCTCTTTTTCACTTATGGTAATTGGCTTCTGAGTTATCTTTCATTATGTTTTGTTGTAGTGTTTGAAAAGTTATTTGTTATATATGAGGCCTAGAATAAAGACATGTTCGTCCTAAGAGCATTTTCATTTCTTTCTGCTAGATGTTTAGAAGTGCTTACTATTAGTCCTCTAGGCCTCCCTTAATCTAAATTCAAGTATTGAATTTTCCTTGGCCACCTGGGTATGATAAAACCAGGCTGCAGGTTACTGAGATTTTCTTCCACTTCACCTTATTCTGAGGTTATGGTCCTTCTGAGTCTCAACATAAAAAGGAGATGCCTTATCGTGGTACCAACTTTTTGGTGGGCTCTGGTTCTTGACTTTTGTCTTCCAGGGCTGGGAGTCTGTCAAGTTCACTCAATTGTTCCCCAGTGTTGGACATTTGAGGTTGTTTTCAATATGTCCCTTTCATAATTAATATTGAGATGGACTGCACATTATTATTATTATTATTTTTGAGTTGGAGTCTCACTCTGTCGCTCAGGCTGGAGTGCAGTGGCATACTCACGGCCACTGCAGCCTTGACCTACTGGACTCCAGTGATCCTTCTGCCTCAGCCTTCCAAGTAACTGGAACTACAGACACACGCTACCACACCCGGCATGATAAAACCAGGCTGCAGGTCACTGAAATTTTCTTCCAGTTCACCTTATTCTGAGGTTATGGTCCTTCTGAGTCCCAGCATAAAGAGGAGATGCCATATCATGGTATCAACTTTTTAGTGGGCTCTGGGTATTGACTTTTGTCTTCTAGGGCCTGAGAATTTGCTAGGTTCAATTTTCAGTGGTTCTTTTTGGATCAGCAAAGGCTCTCAGGACAAAGGCAGCCTTAGGTGCTGGGCTTACCTCTCTGGGTTCTTACCCTCTTTTAGATTTGAGTCCGGCAATTCTTCACCAGTGTGTATGCTTTTTGATGCCCTAAAAGTACTTCATCCAGATGTTTTTGTTATCCTAGGCAACTAGATTAGTCCCAATGAACTTACTTTCCATTTTAGATGTGGAAATTTCTATTTCCTGTTTTCCTTGGCCCTAGGAGTGTCAATACCCTATTTAGCTGTCATTTGCCTGAACAGTTCTCTTGGGCTACTTGTCTCTGATTCTCCGACAGAGTCATGACAGTTTGCAACTCCCAGAATGCATTTCTACTATAGTTCTTCTAGTCACTGACCCTGCCCACAGCTCTTGACTTGTAGGAACCACGTTTCCCAGCATGCACCATGCCTCTGTCTGTCTCAAGCTCACTTTTTTCTAATTGTGTTTTGACAGTCTATGACTGAATGTAGAACAAAATGGGGCAAAGGAGAAAGAAAGGAGGAAAAAATTGCTAGCAGCTTATTTTCAAGTTGGTCCAAACTTGAGTCCAGATCAGGCTGAATAAAGACCCCAAAAAATACCTACATCAAATCCCTGGGAACTGTGAATTTGTTACCATGTGAGGTACAAGGGACTTACTTGCTGTTGTGATTAAGTTAATGGTGTTGAGATGGGGAGAGTATTTTAGACTATTCAGGTGGTCCCAATGTAATCACAAGGGTCCTTACAAGAGGGAGGCAAGGAGTCAGAATCAGAGAAAGAGAAATGGTGACAGAAGTAGAAGTTAGAGTGATGAAAGGAAGAGCCACGAGTCAAGGACTGCAGGTGGCCTCGACACTGAAAAAGGAAACAAACCCAGATTTTGAAAGATTCTTTGGGGAAATAAAATGAAATAGAATGAAAACACAAAATACTTTAAAAGGCAATAAATATTCCAGGAAAGTAGCCCTGCTGACACCTTGATGTTAAGACATCTGACTTTCAGGACAGTATGACAAATTTGTCTTTTTTTTTTTTTTGAGTTGGAGTCTCACTCTGTTGCCCAGACTCGAGTGCAGTGGCTGCTCCCAGCCACCGCAGCCTCAACGTGCTGGGCTCTGGCGATCCTTCTGCCTCAGCCTTCCAAGTAGCTGGAACTACAGATGCGCGCTACCACGCCCGGCTAATTTTTTGATTTTTTTATTGTAGAGATGAAGTCTCACCAAGTTGCCCAGGCGGGTCTCAAACCCTCGGGCTCAGGCAATCCACTCACCTTGGCCTCCCAAAGCACGGGATTACAGGCTGAGCCACCGAGCCCGGCCAAATTTGTCTTACTTTAATCCACCAAATTTGTAGTAATTTGTTACAGCAGCAATAGAAAACTTTTTTTTTTTTTGAGTCGGTGTCTCACTCTGTTGCCCAGGTTGGAGTGCAGTGGCACACTCATGGCTCACCGAAGCATCTACCTCGTGGGCTCAAGTGATCCTCCCACCTCAGCCTCCTGAGTAGCAGGGACTATAGGCATGCACAACCACACTCAGCTAATTTTTAAAATTTTGTGTAGAGTTGAGGTCTTGCTATATTGCCTAGGCTGGTCCCAAACTCCTGGGCTCAAGCAATCCTCCCACTTTGATCTCCCAAAGTGCTGGGATTATAGGTGTGAGCCACTGGGCCCAGTAATAATAGAAAACGAATACAGGCAGTCCATCAATATAACATCTAGTCTACAACTATTGTAGTTAGTGGAAATTGTTTTCAGATGTGGGAAATAGGTCACTTGTATGCGTTCAGCAAGCACTACCATGATTTTTTGGGGAGGCTGAGTGTTTGTCTTTTTCTCTGCTGTCTATGCAGCTGCTTCTTCCTTTTGTGTGCTCTTTATCTGGCATCTTATCGTAATGTGAAAACTGACCTGGCTTTGCAGGCTTTGTAGTATCTTCTCTCTGAGCAGAAAAAAGTCACTTTCTCTTCCTGGTGATGGAACAGGTTATTTATTCCAGACCAATTCATGTCGATTGTGTGTTTTCTGTGCAAGTTTGGTGTTAGTCACAAACTCAGATTTTGAAAGATTCTTTGGGGAAATAAAATGAAATAGAATGAAAACACAAAATACTTTAAAGGGCAATAAATATTCCATCTATTTCAAACATTCCATTGATGATGTCTTCAGTAGCCTAGCTCATATCCAGGTATTTAAATAGGCTTCTGACATGGTGCTAGGAAAATACAGCCCAGCACAGCAGCAGAAGACAAGCTTCGCCTCAGCTCCCTGTGCTCCTGTTTCTCTCTTGGAAAGCAGATATTGACTGTTTCCAGATTCATTTTATATTTTATCTAACTGCATAAATTTGGAGCTATGCAAACAAAGAAGGCACGGTCCTTGCTCTTGAATTAATCAGGGGAGACAAACAGCTCAGAACTAATCACCAGGCAGCATGATCATTGTTATGGGACAATGATGAGATAAGTACGTAGCTAAACCAGGAGGAGATGGCAATGGTGTTCATTAACTCATTAATTCCACACACTCCAAGCAAGCACCATGTCAGATGCTGGCTAATGCCTCACCTACTGATAATATAAAGCCGGAAAGAAACGTGTTTAAAAACCTGGGTTACACATGCTCAGGACTCCCTCCATCTCCGCCCCCAAGATGTCAAGGCTTGTTTGGAAGTGATGACAATTGAGACACACCTGTAGGTGTGGGGCAGCCACACCACATATTCGGGTTTAGGAAAGATCCTACTCCTTAGCCTCTGAGGCTTTGCCGTCCTCCCTCAATAACTGTGCCCTTTTCAAACTCTATGGAGCCTCGGAGATGGGGTTGGGTTGACCATATGACCTGACGCCCAGGATAGACTTGAGTATGCGTCTCTGAGGTCCACACACTGCCCACCTTAGGAGCCCGCCCACCTTTTCACGCTCTTGCTTTGATTTCACCCTTCTTTTTTTTCATTTATTTTTAGATTCTAGGGGGTACGTGTGTAGGTTTATAAACTGAGAGGGCTTGTAGGAAAGATTCTTTACATATTCCAAGGAAGTCACCCGGAGGTCCAGCGGGGAAAGACACTGGTTTATTAGAACTTACAAGAAAAGGGTCCGCCCACGTGGCACCTAGTCGGTGCTGAAAGAAACTATACTTTGGGGCAGTACAGAAAACAGTTTTATAGGCAAGCAAGTCATTAATCAAATTTCTGTCCTGTGTTTACAATTACATTGACGACACGTGATGATCATGTTGCTTTCAACTTTGCTCAATTACCTGCACCCCATGACTTTTTAACAGGGAATATGCATCTCCATCAGAGACCAGCCTTGGCCAGGGACTGCTCCTTGGAGGAAAGGGGAGGAGAGAAACAGCCCATGTCCAGATCATACCTCACACATAGGTACATTGCATGATGGTGAGGCTTGGGCTTCTTTGAGCCTGTTCCCCGGGAGGTGAGCATGGTTCCCCCAACTTTAGGAGTGTCCCGGTGTCTGTTATTCTTATCCTTGTGCATACAGTGTTCAGTTCCTGCTTGTTGGGGAGAACATATGGTATTCAGTTTTCTGTTTCTGTGATAATTCGTTCAGGATGATGATTTCTAGCTGCATCCATGTTTGCTGCAAAGGACATGATTCTGTTCTTTTTTACAGCTGCACAATATTCCACAGCGTATATGGACTGCATTTTCTTTATCCAGTGTTCGCTGATGGGCACCTAGGTTGGCTCCACGTTTTTGCTATCGTGGCTAATGCTGTAATAAACATGAGTGCAGGTGTTTTCTTTTTGGTAGACTGATTTGTGCTCCTTTGGGTAGATACCCAGTAGTGGGATTGCTGGGTGAATTGGCAAACCTATGTTTAGTTCTTTGCGATGATTTCTCCTTCTGCTCCCAGATATAACTTTATTTTCTTGTACTTGAGCCTAGCTTAGTTCTCAGAGACTCCCTTCCTCTAGCCTGTGGCAAGAGGAAGGGAAGAAAAGCAAATCTTGCTGATTCAAAGATCATCCCATCACTTCCGGTTTAGACTGTATGTCTCTTTGGGCTCAATACTCAAATGCTCTCTGGCTTCCTTTTTCCCCTTCTTTCCAGCAGTCCAAGCTCCAAGGGGTTTGAATATCACCAGACATCCTTATATGTGGTGGCAGGAAGGAGACATCAGTCTCCCCCGGGGTTTTCTCCTTGAGTCTTTACAACTGATGCCGCTTATCCATTCCCTTGGTAAGACCAGTCTTGGATACCTCCCTGGGAGCTGATGGG
Source organism: Tarsius wallacei (assembly GCA_963574415.1). Lineage (NCBI taxonomy): Eukaryota > Metazoa > Chordata > Mammalia > Primates > Tarsiidae > Tarsius > Tarsius wallacei. The sequence continues at coordinate 20,557 of CAUYQG010147253.1, read as the reverse complement.
CTTCCTCTGCTGACCAAGTGTCTACTTGGCTTCAACCGGGGATGACTTCCCTCTGTGCTGCCCACCTCCTGGCTCTGCTTACCTCGTCCTCGCCAGACTCACCAGAGCTGCCTTCCATGCCTTTACTTGGGCTGTGGAAAGTCCAGGTTCCCTCTGCCCTGCGGGAGTCAAGGAAGACCTGGGGTTACAGGAGGACCAGCTCAGACCCTTTTTGCTAAACCCATCACACTGCCTCTTTTGTGCCCCCCCACGGCCATCTTAGGTGGATGTGGGATATTCTTTGGGACTGTCTCCTCCTACACTTGCAAGCAAGATGTACAAAGGCCCTCTGTTCCCAAATTTCCCAGCATAGCCAGGATTTTATTACCAACTCCGTCTTCCACTCAGTTTCAAACTGAGGTGAGGGCAGGGAGATGAATACCACACTAGCATTTAAACTTTCTTGCTTTCCTTTTCCAATTCCTTCCAAGACTTTTTTTCCCCTAGCCCACAAAAGGATTGTATTCTTCCTTGCTCTCTGGTTTCTGAAATACACTCTAGGCCGGGGTTAGAAAACTGTGGTTCATGTGCTGAATCTGCCTACGGCCTGTTTCTGTAAAAGAAGTCTCACTGAAATACAGTCACGGCCATTTGCTTCCTTACTGCCTATAAGCTGCCTGCTACAGAGTTGAGTCATTGAGACAGGGACCATATGGTTGGCAAAGCCTAAAATATCCACCATTTGGCCCTCAGCCTTGGCTGACCCCTGCTCTAGGCTCTGAATCCTCCAGGTTTGGCACCAGCTATTTAAAGCCAAGCTTTTGGAATCTAAAGAGCTCCATTCCTCTCCAGCTTCCACTCTAATGCTTGGTTCTTGCAATTGAAAGTCATGACTTGACCGGGCACAGTGGCTCATGCCTGCAATCCCAGCACTTTAGGAGGCCGAGGTGGAAGGACTGCTTGAGTCCAGGAGGTTGAGACCAGCCTGGGCAAAATAGTGAGGCGTCATCTCTACAAAAAAAATTAAATTAATTAGCCGAGTGTGGTGGCGCGTACCTGTAGTTCCAGCTATCTAGGAGACAGAGACGGGAGAATTGCCTGAGCCCAGGAGGCTGAGGCTATGGTGAGCTGTGATCATGCCACTGCACTCCAGCCTGGGTGACAGACTGAGAGCCCCAATTCAAAGAAAGAAAGAAAGAAAGTCATGACTTCAAGACTCTTTCGGAACTCAATGCCAACTGTCCTGATGGGGGTTCCTTTGAGTCTTCCCTTCCCTAGCACAGTAAGTCTACTTTGGCTTTAATGAGAAAGGAAAATGGAAAATGCATCAATTACTTTTTATTTACTTATTTATTTATTTTTGAGTTGGAGTCTTACTCTGTCACCAGACTGGAGTGCAATGGCATGCTGCTCACAGCCACTGCAGCCTTGACCTGCTGGGCTCAGGCGATCCTTCCGCCTCAGCCTTCCAGGTAGCTGGAACCACAGGCATGCACCACAACACCCGGCTAATTATTTGATTTATTATAGAGACGAGGTCTCGCTGTGTTGCTCAGGCTGGTCTCGAACCCCTGAGCTCAGACAATCCTCTCGCCTCAGCCTCCCAAAGTGCTAGGATTACAGGCTAGAGCCACTGCACCCAGCTAATTACTTTTTCAAAAAGTGCCATAACGCTTCACCTCTGACTTTCTGCTGGTTGTTTCTATGACAACACCCTCAGGCAGACAGACATCTGGTTGGGCCTGATGTAGAGCGATTTTCCCAGGAAATAAAAAAGACCCTGACTTCAACTGAGCTGGTTTGGGGCAGGTTCACCAGATGCAGGAATCACAGAACATCTGAGCCAGAAAAGATGGCCGTGTCCATCATCTTCCTCACTGACCCCACCACCACCACCACCAATTAGCAATGGAGACTTAAGATGTGCGGAGGGTAAACAAGGAGAAATGAAGTGTGGCCTGGCCAAGAACACAAGGCGCAAGTTGCCCATGGGCCCTTTGCTTCCCCTCTCATTTCCTGTCATACCCAGCAAGAGCAGCAAGGCTCCAGGTCTCCCACGGTGAGCCTGAAGAGGCCTGGCCACCCTCGCTGGAGACTCTCATTCATGCGCGCCCAGGGACTGAGCTGTGCAGCAGGAATTCACACGAGACAGGACCAGTGATGACCTGGAGCCCCTGAACCTCTGGATCCTGTGGTCCTGAAACCTCCCTGTCTTTTCTCCTTTGCTCATTTTTCAGGTCTCTGGTTTTAGGGAAGAAAGAAGATGAACGTCCCAGCTGCACTACACAGCCAGCACTGGAATGGAGGGCTTGGATGGAAGGGTGTTGGTTACACGGAATTGTTTACGCAACTGTCACGCCTGCTCCACAAGCCCCCTCCCCTGCCCCCCGCCAGCTTCCTCTTTCTTCTCCTGGAAATGGGTTCACCATCGTTGACAGTGTCGGTTATATGGCCTAAAGAAGTATAATGGATTAATAATAGTGCATATTATTAACACTTCCCATTTCCAAGGCAAATCTGAACACAACGTGTACTGGCTAAATGTGGTGGCTCGCGATTATCCGAGGATCCAGCCCCCGCGCCTTTTCATGGTATATTATGGTTCTTGCTTAGCTGTCCCATCTCATCTCTAGTTATGCCCCCTTCAGATTCCCCGTTTCAATTGTATTTTAACATATTGAACAATAAGAAAAAATCCTTAAATGCTTTATTCTCTTTAGCCAGTGAACCTTTGGACATAATGTTTTCTCTGCCTGAAAAGCTGTTTCTACCCACCCCGGCCCTCACACATTGACCTGCAACCTCTTTGCCTGACTAATTCCCTCCAGTCCCTCAGATTGCAGCTCAGCCATAACTTCCTCCTAGAAGCCTTCCCCCGTGCGCCTGGAACATCCATGACATACTCTTTATATACAATACCATCATTGTCTGCTGACTTCTTTGCAAGCTGCCTTAGACCAGGGCTTAGTCCAGGTGCCTGGTACTCAGAAGGAATTCAGTAAGTATTTGTAAAACAGACAAATGTCTGAGGCAAGTTTGTTGGTGTGTTTGAGTCAGGGTCTCACTCTGTCGCCCAGGCTGGAGTGCAGTGGCATGATCATGGCTTACTTCAGCCTCAAACTCCTGGGCTCAAGGGATCCTCCATCCTTAGCCTCCTGAGTAGCTGGGCTATAAGGCATGTGCCACCATGCCCGGCTAATTTTTTTAAAAATTATTTTTGTAGAGACAAGGTGTCTGGGCTGGTCTCAAACTCCTGGGCTCAAGCAATCCTTCTGCCATGGCCTCCCAAAGTGCAGGGATCACAGGCGTGAGCTACGGCACCTGGCCTGAGGTAAGTTTTGCTAACCCCATTTGTAGAGCACTTACATGATTTGCTCAACGAAAGCCATGTAACAGGGCATACAATTAGGATTCACATGCAAGCTGTCAAGTCTAAGTCCCGTGCTCTTTCTAGTATTTTATAGGGCCTGAAATAAGCCTGTCTATTTGAAGGGTGTAGGGGAAATCTGTTCTTCAAATGGAGCATTGCCACCCACATACATAATTAGAGTAAGGTCTGGGAGAAAACACCCAAGAGGAAATTATGATTATCTCTGGGGAGATGGAGGGTGTTGGGGAGATTGGGGTGTTATTCAAAGAGGACCTGAACCATGCCTGTAATTTCTTTTTTTTAAACAAGGAGAATATAATTGCTTATATAATTAAAAATAAATATTAAAAAATAAGCACCATCAAGGGATTTTTCTCTACCGCATTCTTCAGCTGATGAATTTTTCCATTAAAGGATTTGGAAATTAACATATCCAAATGCTAATTTTTTATTTATGGATTGTTCCAAAACAAGGATAAAAAAAAAAAAAAAAGGAAAAGCAAGAAAGGAAAGCATGAAAACAACAAAAATACTTTTGCCCCAATTTTAAAAGTATTTTAAAATTGCGCCCAGTACTAAAACTAATTGAATTGAGAAGATGGACTGCAGTGAGTGAAGTGTGACAGTGACTAGACTACTTAATTTGTTGTTTTCTTTCAATTTATGACTCTTCGTCATAGACGATTTGTCTTTGATGCTATTTCTAGTCATAAAGCATCTGGTCTGTATAATTAAGGGGAGTTGAGAAAATGTAATTAGCCACACATGCAGGAGGTGGATGGCAAATCTTCTTCATGACAGAAATGTAGCCTCAGACCATATTCTTTCTTAGATAAAGACCTTATTCATTGGCTCACGTAGACTTGTTCAGTGAATTGCTTCATTCCCTGAAGACATTGCTCCACAGCTCCCTCTCGTGGTTGATCTGTTAAAACCCACCGACACAAGCTGCTTCCTCATCCCGCAGCCAGATTCCCCATTCTGGATGCGTGTGTAAACATTTATGCTTGTTGGCTTAGAAATAACCCTCGCAGACGTATATGAACGTGGCCTAAGGTCTAGCTAAAAAATAAATGCCATCTGGACCGAGAAGAAGAAAATGCTAGAGGAAGAACCCCAAAATAGCAGCAACTTGCAAACAACCACGAAATGCCAACAGGTGTGCACAGAGCCATCCTTTAGACAGAGCAGCATGGTGATATGAATACACATGTCCAGAGTCTGGTGCCCAGGCCACAGCTGAGCGGCCATACATGGAACAGATTGTTGGATTGCATGTCATGGGACACAACTGAAATTAGCAGGATGCGGTTGTAATAGAGAAAGACGGTTCTAGCTACCTGAGCATGGATGGTTTCATTTGGAGGGACATTTGTGGAGCCTGAAGAATTCTGGATTTCTTTTCTTTTCTTTTTTTCTTGGTAGCTGTTAAGATGTTCAGCTTTTTTTGGTTTTGTTTTGTTTTAGAGTTCTGGATTTCTAAGTCATGCTGTTTAAACTGTTTCTTGACACGTTTTGTCAAGTGGTGGATAAGGCTCATCAGAAACAACAGCAATGGCCTCAGCGGTCCTGATCATAATCTGTGGCTGCAAGTGGGGCCGCCATAAGAAGAGTCCATATCCCATTACCCGACTTGCTGAGTAAAATAAGCACAGGTCCTCTGGGTCAGAGTCTGGATTCAAGGATGAGACTCAACTCTTCCCCACATGCAACTCTGGGTAAGTTGCTCAATCTCTCTGTGCTTGGTTTACTTACTCAGTTGTGCAATGTAATGACGCCTGTTGTATAAGGTGGTGATGAGGAGTCAGTGAGTTAGCGAGTGTAGGGAAAGGGCTTAGGACAGCTATGCCCATGCAGACTGAGTGGCTGATCCCCTTCAAAACATCTCCCTGACCCCCACTTTCGTGCCTCCCATTTGCTCACAAACAGAGAGCATCTGCCATGATCTCCTGTGGCTCTGCCTGCAGAGCAGGTGACAGACCTTGTCACCACCTCCAAGGCCCACCATTATGCTGCGATGGGCATCTCTTGGGGCAACTGCTTGACTCACCTCTACCCTCCCTTCTGGCCCCTCTGGCGCCAGCTGATCTATGTGACCCCGGTCCCCATCGTAGGTAGTTAATTTAGGAGCTGGCCCTTAATATGTGCTGTGCCAAGCAGCGTGTGATCCTGTGAATGTGCAGCTTGGAACAGACAGGCTCAGAGGTTGAGTGTTTCTGGAGCTGAGTCATGCTGATAGGAAGACTCTATTCTAGAGAGAAGTTTTTTGGAGCTTATGCAATGGCCACAGCCCCAGCCATGCTCTCTCCAACTTCTGAGTCCGCTCCTGTGTCTTAGAGAGCTGGGGGTGGATGTCCACCTTACCCGGCCCCTTTCCCCATCTCTACCCTTGATTCTTAAAGGGGATATGCACCTCAAAGCACAGAGTTCTCCACCACTCCCTTTAAGTGGCAGGTTGCAAATGCTGGTCCTATGATGGTCCCCAAGCTGAAAGTAGGTGTTTTGCTTGTCAAGTTGGAGCAGGCAGAAGAGTTACCATCTGGAGAAAAGGGAGAACATTTGCAAAATGAACAAATCTCCTGTTTACTCTGGCATTAGGTGTTAAGAAAATGTCACAGACGGCTTCACTGGAGAATTATGGAAAATGCACAGAGATCCAAACACATTTGTTTATCTGCCTCTTCTCTTGAGAGCAACAATTGTGGGACTCGTTGGGAGGCAAAATGGTATAAAGAAAAGAATAGGCTGGGCGCGGTGGCTCAGCCTGTAATCCTAGCACCTTGGGAGGCCGAGGCAAGAGGATTGCCTGAGCCCAGGGGTTTGAGACCAGCCTGGGCAACTTGGCGAGTCCTGTCTCTACAATAAACCAGAAAAACTAGCTGAGCATGGTGGTGTGTGTCTATAGTTCCAGATACTTGGAAGGTTGAGGTGGAAAGATCGCCTGAGCCCAGCAGGTTGAGGCTGCAGTGGCCGTGAGTGTGCCACTGCATTCCTCCAGCCTGGGTGGCAAGAGTGAGACTCCAACTAAGAAAGGAAGGAAGGAAGGAAGGAAGGAAGGAAGACTGGCTTTGGAGTCTAGACAAATTTGGGTTCAAACCCTTGTGTTTTAATATATGTTTGTATGATGATAAGGGATTAGTTAATCTCCGAGCCTCAGCTCCCTTGTCTGTAAAATCAAGATGGCAATACAGTGCAATGCAGGGCTTCTTAAGTTGCAAGTGGCAGAAACCCAACTTGAACTTATTTAATCCATAAAAAGGGAATCTCTTAGCTCCAGCCAAGGAAAATCCTGGCCTCATTGTTGGCTGGGCTCAGGGTCTGGATCCCCACCAAGTGTGGTCCTTGTCTTCCTCTGGAAGTGGTTTGCTTCTCTCCTTCTGAAGATGGGTTTCATTCAATGGCAAGAAACGTGTTCTAGGTTCAACTCTTTCCAGATAGAGACCTTTGCAGAAATTTTCAGAAAATTACCATGATTCCTCAGCCAAGGACTCCTGCCCAGTTTAGACAAATCATGGGGCCTGTGGGAGGAGGTACTACCCTTGGCTTAGCCTGGGTCATGGGATAGCCCTATGCGCGGGCATTGGCATAGTAGGGCTTCAGGGAAAGCACTATGAACGTTCCCAATGTGTCCACTTCCTCACAGTGTTTTTATGACTTGAAGGAAGTCACATAGCTCCCAGTCTAGTCTCTGGTGACAGGCCTTTCAGAGGACAATTTGGGGGGAGAATGTGAGCCCCTTGGCCTCTCTGTTCCTCTAACACTTCAGACTAATTCTGTCCAGCATGGCACTAGCAGTTCTTCCCATGGATCTTCCGACTTGCTGCATCTACAGTTGGCCCCATCCCAGTCCTGAAGCATGCTGGCACCTTTGGTGTCTCCAGGGCCCTCACAGCTGACAGGGCACGCAGCCACATGGCTTTCCTCTGTGCCTTTTCCATTCCTAAGACCATCACTATGGTCTATGACCTCACGACCTCCTAACAGGAACCAGCTCTGGTCTTGTCACACCCTTGCTTCAAAATGACCAGTGGCTCTCCATTACTTCCCAAATTAGGAGTGAACTCCACAACTTGACGTTCAAGGATTACCACAATCTTAGCCCATACAACTTCCAAGCCAACCTTGCTGGTGTTGGGTGTTTGGCTCCTGTCACTGCAGGTCAAATAAGTAGGAAAACAAAAAACAAACAAACAAAAAAACAACCTCTGGAGACCAGTGTAAGGAAAGCAGGAAGAGTGAGACTGGCTGGTGGCAGGTTGCCAGGCAACTGTGCAGCAATAAAAGCAACCTGCAGGGAGGCAGAGGATGCTAGAAGCCAACGACAACTCCCATGTTTTTTGATTTATGTTTCAGTTGGAAAGAGTAGCCAATTTAGGGTGCTGATAGAATTCTGTGAAGGCATTTGCCTCTGTTATTTAATATGTTGAGGCTCCAGAAAATGTTCTTTCTTTGGTGGTGGGAAAAAAATCCTATAAACTACTATTGTTTTCATTGGGAAATGTGTACGGGCAGTTTGTAGGAGTGATGTGGAGTGGGAGAGGTTTTCCAGGTAACAACAACAACAACAAAAAGAGACTAAAATGAAAGTCATTATTCTGCTTTTCAGAACTAGTTGCTTTTATTTCATGATGGTTGCCTGGAGACTTTGTTTATATGTGTTTATAAAGAAATAAATGCTGAGCTTAGGTCTAGAAATCTAAATGAAAAACATGTCATTCTCAGCTTTGAGATGCTGAGTGTTTGGTCTTTGAGGCTAGAGATAAGAGGTCATGCTTGCCTGCATTCTTCTGGTTCAAGACCAGTTTTTCAATCTGCTGAAAAAGAAAGTTTTACATACACATATACAAACGTGTGTGTGTGTGTGTGTGTGTGTGTGTGTGTGTGTGTGTTTTAAAAACAGGAATTTGAAACGACTTAGAGTTTTTCCTTTTTAAGCTGTTTATTTTAAAAAACAAAGAGCAATTATTGATTGCCAATAGGCACTCATTTAATCTTAGGAATGCTTGCAAAAACTCCTGACATCTAAGCATAATTAATACAGAGAGAAACATACGAGACTCAATACAAGGGTGACTGAGAATCCACTTTCTGCTTGTCATCGGTCTTGGCCCAGCTCAGCTGGGCAGGCAGATGAAGGCCCAGGAGACGGGCAGGGACAAGCACAAGTTCCAGATTTGGCATCTGTGCATCAAATGACTCATAGGTCGAAACCAGACTTTTAAGGCCCTGCTCTGGCTGCAAAAGTTCTTATTTCCCTGTGCTTCACATCCTGTTCTGTTTTCATGGAAACAAACGTAAAAAGAAATGCACATTGGTTGATTTCCCTGACTGACTCTTTTTTCTTTTTCTGGTTCTAAAATTTTTTTCCCCACTCTTATAAGCCTGCCATTAATTCAGCATCTGAAACGTGAACTTCTGAAACAAACTCTCATGAAGGCTGCATAGCCATGTTTGGTTTTGCTATTCTCTTAAAATCCCCTTCTGGTTTTTGTTAATATTAAAAACAAAAAAGAGGCAGATGGAAATGGGGGAAGGGATTTTCCAAAGTGTTTCCAAAACAGCCACTTACAGACAAAACATCAGCAAGGCAAGTTATTCTAATATTGCAGTAAAGACTTTCCAGGCATCAGAAGACAAGGCATGTTGCAATAACTTGAAGACAAATTGCTGACCATGGGATCACTGCCTTTTTCTCCTAAGGAAGTAAGACTTTTCCAAGCACTCTTGAAGACTGTAAGCCTCTCTGTGACCTTAGAGAGTGTCAAACTGTAATTCTCATGAGAGGCTGGTCAGTATTTCCGGAGGCGAGGAAGTGTCACATGACTTTAAATATCAAGCTTTTGATCTCCAAGAAAGAAAAACTATATGTATTACATGAGTTTTCACATGACTGTGAGCCCTCTCGATAGTATGCATGTGCACCTACTCATTCATTCGCTCACTCATTCATTCCATATTTATAATTAACAATGAACACAGACAGAATTCCTGTTCTAATAGATTTTACAGTCTGGTCTGGGAGGTGATGGGAGAATGTAGATAGACATTAAATAAGTACTTACACGTGCGCTTAGCTTTACAGGAAAGGCGGTGGTGCTCTAGATAGTAGGCAGAGCTGGCCTAGTCTAGGAGCATGTGGAAGACTGCTGTAAAGAGGACACCAGCTCTTCCTACCAACCCTCTAAGCATTTGCTACTCCAAGAGATAAGATGTTTCCTCTCCCCTTGAATCTGAGCTGGCCCTTTGCTTGGATTGGTAGAATGTGGCAGAAGGGAAACCATGTGACTTCCAAGCATAGTCATTAAGATGTCTTGTAGCCTGTGTTTTCACCTCTTGGAAGCCAAGCATCATATAAAGGAATGCAGCTGGAGAAATCGCAGAGATAGAGAGAGACAGAGAGAGAGAGGGAGAGAGAGAGAGACCCAGCCTGCCATCCCAGCAGAGGTGTCAGGCACACGAGTAAAGGTGTCCTGGACTTTTTAGCCTCAGCCATGTTGGTCCAGTGCTCTGTGTAGTAGAAATTAGTTGTCCCCAATCACACCAAACTTCATTGCAGATTTATGAATAAATGAATGGTAGTCGTTTTAAAAATTTTGAGGAGGTTTGTTACACAGCAATGGAAACTGAAACAGGTTTTCTGGAGGAAGTTCTATTTAAGCTAAGACTTCAAGAATGGGCATAATTCAACTCTTTGGGAAGGAGATGGTATTCCAGGCAGAGGGAGCAGCCTGTGAAACCCCCAAGGCTGGAGAAGCATGGTGCCTTCAAGAACCAGAAGCCCAGTATGGCTGGAATGGAGAGAAGTAAGGTGCGTGAAGGATGGGGAGGTGGACAAGGGCAAGACCATACAAGGCTTGTAAGTAAGAAAAAAATATGTACATGATACTTATTGAGTGTCAAGTGGGTGTCCAGACCTTCATCCAATGTGGTTAGCTCAGCAAAAATGAAAATAAGACCTTTGACCAGAGTGGGCATGTTCTATTATATGGATTTTGCTAGCTATTATTAACACAAGAACAAACAGCTGATTACTAGTAAGGTCTACTGAGAAAGTGAAGATTCATTTATCCAAGAAATATCTGTTGAGTACCAGTCACCTTCATCATGGGAGAAAGAACTCACAGTGCATTTCTGGTAAACACAAGCTAGTGTCATTCATGTACGTGAAAAGGCCATGTTTTAGAGGTCCACACATACACCCTTTAAAATCAGGAGGGTACTTAGAGTCAGGAAGACATGTGTAGACTCGGGAAGGTTACTTCAATGAGTTTCATCTGTAATGTTGGAATAACATCCCCTCCATAGGATTATTGAGAGTGTTAAATGAGAAAAAAATGTATATAAAGCACCCAATGAAATACATGATAGGTATTCAAAAAGTGATAACAAATTAAAAGAGAAAATATAGTATGGATACAGTACTGAGCAAGGCCAGGCATATCTTGTTGCATAGCAGAAATGGAATTCAATCATTTTAGACAACAGAAAAAGGGCTATTCTTTTGCCTTCTTTATTATACTTATGAAAACTATTTCTACCAGCAAATGTAGACTATCAAAGAAAAAATTAGTTTTGGCTGAATGCAGTGGCTCATGCCTATAATCCCAGCACTTTGAAAGGCAAAGGTGGGAGGATGGCTTGAACCCAGGAGTTCAAGACCAACCTGGGCAACATAGCAAGGCCTTATCTTTACAAAAAAAAAATAAAAAATTTTGCCAACTGCAGTGGTGTGAGCCTTTAGTCCCAGCTGCTCAGAAGACTGAGGTGGGAAGATCACCTGAGTCCAGGAGGTCAAAGCTGTGGTGAGCCATGATCATGCCACTGTACTCCAGCCTGGATGACAGAGTGAGACCCTGACTCAAAAAAAAAAAAAAAAAAATTACACTTTAGTTTAAATGTGATTAGCAAAACCTTCTCCTGAATCCATTCCTATTCTCAATGACACGATAGGGTAATAGCATATCTTTTGAGCCTGTTTGAAACAGGTGATGTTCGGATGGGCAACAGGGAGCTTCCTGTGGTGTTTACTAGACCAGGCCTAAAGTTATTTAACTTTCCCAGTAATCCCCAGCGATAATTATTAATTTTTCCCTTTTGCAAACAAATAAAACAAGAGTCAGGGAAGTTGCTGATTTTTGTGGCACTAGGTCGCACAACCAGAAAGTGCCTCAGAATTCAAATCTAGGTGCACCTGACTCTAAGGCCTGTTTTCTTTGTCCTAGGCCAAACCACCTCCTCTTACGTGTACCTGTGTTTAGATGTGCTGTCATTTATGAATGAAATCATTCCAATTTAAAGTTATGGGACCTCACAAGGGGCCTACAGTGTCTCTGTAAGGCCCACGATAAGTCAGTAGCTATGTTTTTAAAGCAACAAATGTAGATTGTCCCCAACATACGAATGAGTTTTAAAGCAACAAATGTAATACATCCCCTACATACAAAGTCAGCCTAAGTACCCAATCAGCACAATCAGCTAGGTACCAGCTATATCACTGCTGCTATTATACTCGCTCGTTCCAGACATCCTGGGCTTGAAATAAAGATACTGTACTACTGTACTCTATTCAGTACTGTACAGTAAAGTACACAAAAGCACAACCACTTGCAGAGGATGCACATACATGGCCATGTATGCCAGACATGTGAACTAACTTAGGTGGTTGGACATGCGAATGCACGTTTGCATTTTTGAAAGTTTGCAGCTTGAAGGTTCACATGTAGGGGACTTACTGTATATCAAAGCAAAGGAACCCAGATGAGGCAGATTGTTAATTGGGAGAAGCAGCACAGTGAGTCACCATGGTCAACTTACTGGAGATTGTGCTCAAGAAAAAAACAATGGAATACTTGGCAGCTACCATTACCTCATCTGCTTATTTAAAAATTTACTCATCTATTTAAAGCCTGTCGAATTGCCTAATCAATAAAGATGATTGCCAAGGGCTGCTTTAGCTCCAGGATTCTATTCTCTCACAAATTCTGCCATAGTGGCTTCTCAGAACTGTTCTTTAAAAAAGTGAAAATGTTTATGAGCAGAGCTCTGAGTCCTCTAATCTTGAGTATAGGCTCACCCATTCCTAAGAATGGACGGTTTCTTCTTTCTTTTCTTTTTTTTTTTTTTTTTTTTTGAGTTGGAGTTTCACTCTGTCGCCCAAACTGGAGTGCAGTGTCATGCTCCCAGCTACCACAGCTTCAACCTGCTGGGCTCCGGCAATCCTTCCACCTCAACCTTCCAAGTAGCTGGAACTATAGGCGCGTGCTACCACACCCAGCTAATTTTTTATTTATTGTAGAGACGAGGTCTCGCCAAGTTGCCCGGGTGGGTCTCGAACCCGTGGGCTCAGGCAATCCACTCGCCCCCGCCTCCCACAGTGCTGGGATTACAGGCTGAGCCACCGAGCCCGGCAGAACGGATGCTTTCTAAGACAGTTCAGGTTGAGTAATTTCTTCCAAGGAAGGAAATACACTTTTATGAAATTGTGTTATGTGTCAGGATGTAGGCTAAGAATTTTCCCTTATGTTATCAAGCTTAAATCTGGCAACCCAGGCCTTCACAGATAAATCTGTCCTGACAGCAATTCAAGACAAATTGCATCTTCACTGTGATGAATAGTGGAACCGCTGGAATAGCAGTGGTTGACGTGGGTAGATATATCCATTCATCCATGCAGCAAAACACTTGATTGGCTTGAGATGTGATGTCAGAGCAAAAACTAAGATATTGTCCTGGGAGAATTACAGAAGAGAGCTGAGTAAACAGTGAAGCAGACATTTCAGTGCTGTTGTGAGACATGCCCAGGCAAACCCCAGAAAATGAGGATATCCAGCTGTCACTGGGGATGGGAGATTAAAGCTACCAGGAACGACAGCAACAGACCCTACACAAAGCAGCTAGAGAGGTGACAAAGGTAAGAGGCACGATACTGATTACAGTTTTCCTACAAGGAACCCGAGTTGCTTCAACCCCAGCCTACCTCTTTGATATGAATAAGAAATTACAGAGTCAACAGTTTCCTTTCTGAACACTCAGGCCAACATTAAATTACATTGTCTGCGAGGGTTAATCATACATAATTCAGTCCTAAAATTAACCCTGAAGTCCAAAAGCTGAAGGAAAATGCAACAAAAAGCCTCTGTGAACCTGAAGAGGACTCTTGGAGAGAAGATGACTTGCCCAAAGTCGTCAACAGAGGGAGCTGGGGGGCTGCTAACCCCTTCCTTTTCAGCAGGGAGCAGGGCGCCTGCGCAGAGCACCCGGCTCCCCAGGGCGGCAGAATGATGCCGTCAGTTACACGCTAATCGAATGTACACACACGCCACACACAACCCGCTAGCGTGATGAGGGAAATGTGACCTCAGCCCCAGGAATGCGTGGGTTGCTGACGCCACGGTGATCTGTGCAGACCCCGCTCAAACCTCTTTGATGTGAAAAGGAAATCGTGATGTTAACAGTTTCCTTTCTGAATACTAAGGACAGAAATGAAATTTGGGGGGACTCTGACGCAGCTCCGGGACAAAATCAACCCTTTTTTGAGAATGTCTGAAATGTCTGCTTCACTGGTTTACTCAGCTCTCTTCTGTAATTCTCCCAGGACAAAGGCTGGAACTCCTTACAAAGGCACAGGACATTCATCCCATTTATTTTCTTATATGCATCCTATTTATAAGTAAGCTAATCTTTCCAGAATCGGCATTTTCTCTAACAAAGAAAACATCTGTGTCCATAAATGAAAAGAAAAAGAAGATAGAAAGATCCCCACTGTGGTGACTGACATAAGTGAAATGAGCGAGGACCTTGGAGAGCCAGCCTAAAATGGATGGCTGGGCTGTACAGCTCTTTGGCAGAGGTGGGACAGCTGTTGGTCCCTGGTGAGGAATTCACATGGCATCACAAAGAGTGTTAAACTTCATGAGGGCAGGAACTAACTGTGCTTAGTGTGATTCATCATTCTATCCTCAGCCCCTGGCAACATGCCCAGCACATAGTCGGTGCTCAGTACTTTACTGTTGATGGAATGAATGAACAAATGAATGAGTAAAGGTCAAGACTTGGAGCTAAGCTCATCTATATTTAAATTCTGGCTCTTAATTACAGTCAGTGGCAATGTCTTGGGCAAATTATTGACCTCCTTTTGGCCACAAATTCTTCAACAACAATGACGGTGCCACACTCATTACTATAGGATCTAAAAAATAATATAAAAGGCACAAAAGAAATAATTTGCATAAATGAGACTCTATGCCTCAGTTTATTCATCTGTAAAAGAGAAGCCACAATATTGACTTAGTAGAGTTAACTGTTATGAAGAGTAAGTGAAATAAAGTTTTTAAGTTTCTGGCACATGAGACCCAGTCTAAAATTGGTGTCAGGGCTATATAGCTCCTTGGCAGAGAAAGGGCAGCTGCTTCTCCCTGGTGAGGAGTCTACACAGTAGCTGAGTAAATGGATGGCAACTGTTATTTTTGTTGGCCAACATTGCCCCTGCCCTCTGTCACCGTCCTCCAGGTAATTCTCACATGTGATGGAATCCTCACCTGGGACCTAACACCATGGGCTTTTTCAAAGACTTTGCAGTGGCTGCCTGTGCTCTGCCTGTCCTCTCCTAGTCACAGTCTAAACATCTAAGTTTGTCCTCAGGGCCATTACAGGGGTGTCCTGATTGAGGAATCCCTGATCAGAGCTAATTAGCCACTTCAGCCCAAGGAGGAAATTGACTCCTCGCAACAGGAGAATGGTAGTCTCAGTGCTAAAGCCAATAAGAAGACAACTGCCTTTCTGGAAGCCAGGCCTGTTTCTAACGATTTTCTCAGCCCAGAGTGAAGCCCAGAGGGAGAACACTAAAGCGTATTTCAACCTTCTGAAAAGAGCCACAGACCAAATGCCAAGATTGGGGGCCTTCCTGGTTTGAAAGATACCCTCAAAGCTAATGTTGGCCATGATTTCCTTGAATTTTACTTTGGGAGAGAGACAACTAGGGATTTCTACTTCAGGACTGGAGAACCAACATTCAGATATACGGAGGATCTGTAATTCTAGAAGCTTAATGGAGGTTCAAAACCTCAGGGCCATATTAAAGCTCCCAGGAGGCAGATATATCCAACTCAAGAACTTTGTAAGATGAATGAAGACAATTTTCTTTCTAGGGTGCTTAAGGGCAGTGTTGTCTAGAGGATTCTTGAAGAGCCACTCAATTCTGTTTCAGTAAGATGATGAGACAAAGAAAACTTAACAGCAACTATGACTAATTGAACAGCAAATATAACTACTTGAAAACCCAGCAACAACTATGACTACTTCTTTCTGAATGGGAATGGATTAGAAGTATCTTTCAGGAAACAAGCATTTGCACATTTCTTACCAAACAATTTTAAATTTATATTGCCTGCTTTTATCTTTAAAACAGCTCTGTAAAGATAATCAGGCACTTTTAGTCCCATTTTACTGATGAGAAAATTGATATTTGGAAGGTTTAGTCCAACTTGCATTTAATTAGAGGCAGACTTGACATTTGTTTTCATCTTCAATGCTTTTTAATGGGTCATCCAGCCTCTCAGCTCACAGCCAAATTTGGGCTAAGTGGAAGAAGCTGAAAATCAATATAACACCAGACTTCCATAGCAGAAACAAATAGATTTTTGGGGCTCTAATCTTCCTTATTAGAAAAATGCCTCTTCCAAAGATTCCATTAAAAAAGACTAAAAATGTATATCCTATAGAAGTCAAATTTGAGTCTCTTTTTTAAAATTCCAGTGATTAGCTTCAAATATGTGACCACTGTGTCCCATGAGTTTATCTTCCAAAATATATATATAAAGTGATGCCACCTTTGGGAAAGAATTTTGTCTAAAAAATTGTATGAAAAGCTGTCTCTTATCATTTGAAAAATTGGGGCCATACTTAACCTTGGGATGAATGAGAGGTGCTTCCTTCCTAAAATATGTTTCTTAAATGTCATACGTATTGACTTGCTTGTGAGCTTTGACATACACATGACCTAGAAAACAAAACTGCCTTCAGGATGAATTTAGCTCTGATTGACTTGGTTGTTTGGTTGATTTATCAACTGGGTAATTTACAAAGTGAAGTCATAATCACACATCTTTATTCAGAAATAACACTTCTCACCAAGGCAATGTCATCACTCTCGTTTCTGAGGAAGTTGGCAAGAGGGCAAACCCTCCTATTGGAATAAAAGTGAATGAGAAGCAGCAGTGGATATCTGGAAACCGTATGGACTTTAGGACACACAGAATTGATTAGGACACTGGACTCCATTCATTAATTCCTTCATTCATTCAAAAAATCATCCTGTGTGCCATTGCGATCTAGGCAGAGATGATGGTGCCAAAACTCACGTTTCCTGCCCTGGCAGAGCTTACAATCTAGTACCTTTATTCACTGTATGTCCTTAGGCAAGCTACAGTACTTCCCTGAGTGCCATTTTAACTATAAATTATAAATTTATAATTATGCATTCCTATGCTTATTATAGTGATGAAGGTATTTTCTTCCCAAGGCTGATGAAAAATGCTTAAAATAGCATGAGGTGCCCAGTTCATGGCAGGTACTGATACTGGGAAGATCTACCGTATTTAATGAAATCAATTCAGCAGCAGAGAGCAGTAGAATCCCTGATGACCTCTAGTCGTTATAACATTCCTGTAATGTGGCTTTTGCCCTCCAAACCCTGCTCCCTGAACCTGCTCTCTCCACCTTTCTGTCCTTGGTGACGTCAGTCAGCTTTGCTCAGGCACTATCCTCAGGCGCCAGCTCTTGTCCAAGCACTTACAGAACTAATCAAAGCCTCCTCCTTGTAGCCCTCCTTCCCTGGCTTCCCTGACTCTACACTCTCTGGGTGCCCTTCCCACTTTGCAGCTTCTTTTGCTCCTTTTCCTCTTCCCCTCTCTTCCTTCTCCTCAACCTCTTCATGAGGACGACCACTGGTGCACATGGCACCCACATCTTCTATACCGGTCAAGGCCTTTCTTCTGCCCTCCTGTCCCATGTCTCCAGCACCCAGGAGGCATCTCCCCTGTGTCCCTTTATAGCTCTACCTGAACAAGTCTACAATGGATTTATCATCTTCTCCAAGGCCTCCCGCTCTTACTTTGAGTTATTAAGTCACTCAAGCTCTCAGACACCCTGACTGTAAAATTTGGAATCTTTTTGGAATCTGTTTTCACATTGAAACAATTATCAAATGCTTGATGATTTTGAACTAATATTTGAGCTAATCTCTTTAATCGCTTTCCTTTCTCTTTCCCATCACGCTGTGCAGCTTCTCCTGCCTCTTAGACTACAACAATGGCCTTTTAAATGGACTCCACTCTGTCTCCATCTGCCTCACTTATTGCTACTAGACTCAACCATGCTCCTAAGACCCAATTCCGATCATCTTCCTTCCTTGCTAAGAATCATACTTGACTCTCCTAAGCTTTAGTCTGACACCTCAGCTACTCTTCCCAGTCTGACTTCTGCTGACATTTTCGTCTTATCTCTATGGAGACCTCTCACCTTCTTCCCACACTCATGCAATTTACAGTTCAGTGGGGGAGATCACCACGAATCCATCATCACACAAGCAGGCATCTATGAAGAATGATAAAGGCTCTGAATGAAAAAAGAGGATCCTTTCAGAACATAAACAGAGAGCCTGGTCTGGCACATTCGAGGAGCTGACAAGAGGTTGGAGAGACATGAGCAGAGGGGGAGTGCCTGTGATCAGAGGAGAGGAGGCTGGGCCATTCACGCAAGGTTGTGGAGAGGCAGCTAATGGAAAGTCATTGGAGGGCTCTAAACCTGATGGGCAGGACCAGATTTGCATTTGTAAAAGATGGCCCCGCAGCAGGTAGGCTCCTTGAGAAGATGGATTCTGTCTTTCACTCTGGGTAACCCTCGGAGTGCCTGGGACAGACAGAGTCTTCTATGACAAGTGCTCTGTAAGGCAGTTAAATGAGTGCTTGGGCACAAGGAATGACAGTAGACATGAAAGAAGGGAGTATGAAGGGAAACCAAGAGAGCCAGTGAAGTGGGCTGGAGAGAGGTAGAATTTTACACATGCGTTCTAAATGTGGGCAGCCACTTCCCAGCTGTTACCAGAAGTGGCAGACACCCTGTTACAACTTGACTTTGGAATTGCCTTTCACGGCGGTTGATATTACACACCTCAAATCTCATTGCTTTCCCATTAAACTTGGTACAAACTTTGTCTATTTGTTTCCGTGTTCCATCCCCCACCCCCTTGTCTATATGTTCTTTTTTATACTCCTTTACATCGTTTTATGTTTGGGATTATAAACTGCTAGAAGACAGAAACCAGATCTTTTAAATTACCCTCTGTAGAAAAAGCATCTGCTACAGAGCTGGACGCTCTATGGGGACTTCTCTCAGTTAGTGTGATGCTGGGGAATGAGAGGTCAATGAGTTGAAAGAGGAACTAGGATTAAGGCAGGAGACAGACGCTTCTGTCTTTCTTTTTCCTTTCTTCATCTAATACATAGGATATCAAATATCTAAAAACAAATCAGTGTGGAGAAATAGCTTTCATAGGAATGTGGGCTCTAGAGACAAATGCCTGAGTTTAAATTTAGATAGCATTACTTACTAGCTGAGGGGCCTTGGGCAGGTGACTTAACCTCTCTGTGCCTCAGTTTTCTCATCTTTTAATGGGCTGATGATACTCTCTATGTCACATGGCTATTTGGAGATTGCATGTGGCATGCACTCAGAGCAGGCCGGGCCATGGTGAGCACTCAGTGCTTGTCAGATGGTTTTACTATCACTGCTCCTGTATTTGTACTTCCTCCAATTTCAAAAGCCTTTGTTCTAAACAACCAGAAATTGCAGTCATGAAATTTGGTGCACATTTTTCATTTATTCTTCTGCAGACTTTAATTTGAAAGCCCACAGAAATATAATTTGCATCGTGCAAATATTTTGGTCAGAACTAAAAGCTGCCTCAAACATTTAGCAAAGAGAACCAAACATAAGAGTCATCACGTTTTGAAAGCTGAATGGGAGAGCTCCTTGGGCAAATCCCCTCACAAGTGAGAGATTTTGAATAAACAGTAATTATGCAGCAAAAAACGTAAGTAACAGCTGCAGGGAGTATTGAAACAAGCAGCCTGGAGGTTTGTATAAATTAAGGATGTAACCTGGTGAAATAATTTATTATCTGGGACAACTGAAATATCAACTCTATGAATATCATCTGCGTAGGAAATTTAGGGGATGAAAATACTTCCATGTCATCTTGGAACATTTATTGCCATAATATTTACTCTTCAGAAGTTGGTGTGATGTTAGCCAACTGTGGTTTACTGGTATGATATATAATGAGGGTAAAATGTATGTATATTTATCTGATATTCTCAGAATTTCCAGTCATTTCCTAGCCTAAGCATGGTAGTGATTTTCCATTTTCTCACTGTTTTTATTTAACGGTAAGTTTTGGAATGGTTTCAGCACTTCGAGTAAATAGGGAGAGAACAAAGAACTAAAAAGGGAGAGAAGTGAGGGGGAGACAGAAAGAAAGGGAGAGAAGGAAAGAGGGAAAGAGAGAAGGAGGGAAGGAGGGAGGGAGGCAGAAAGAGAGAATGCATGTAAATGGGTAAGAGATGAGAAAACAGTACAGCTGAGAGCCAGTAAGTATAATGATGAAGTGAAAATCTTGCATATGTCTCCATTGTAATCCTGGGTCAAACCTTTCCATATTTAAAATTCACCCAAGAAAGCATCAAGATGACCTCTGACCAGAGACTGAGTCATCTTTATGTGACATTGACATGACCTGCTTCTGCAGGCCCCCAGGGAACAGAGCAGAAGCTCCACTCCAGAACTAAGACAACAGCCTGGGAACCTTTTCTACCCATGAACATATAAAGAACCTGACGTGGAAAAAGATAATACAGATTTCCTCCCTGCGTAGTTCATTCTGGTTATTCATGCTCCTAGAACTGTTAAGTTCATAATCTTTGTAGAAATGTACTTGTTACAGCCGGGCTCGGTGGCTCAGCCTGTAATCTCGCACCTTGGGAGGCTGAGGTGAGTGGATTGCCTGAGCCCGCGGGTTTGAGACCCATCTGGGCAACTTGGTGAAACCTTATCTCTACAATAAATCAAAAAATTAGCCAGGTGTGGTAGCGCGCACCTGTAGTTCCAGCTACTTGGAAGGCTGAGGCGGAAGGATCGCCGGAGCCCAGCAGG
>CAUYQG010147251.1:0-11362 GCA_963574415.1 Tarsius wallacei | reverse complement strand
GTTCTTTTTTATGGCTGCGTAGTATTCCATTGTGTATATGTACCACATTTTTAAAATCCAGTCCTCTTTTGATGGACAGCATGGTTGCTTCCAGGTTCTTGCTATTGTGAACAATGCTGCGATAAACATACGTGTGCAGGTATCTTTTTTATTCTTGTAGTATTTTTGTCTGCCTTTGATATTGGGGTAAAGCTGGCCTCACAGACTAAATTAGGGAGCCTTCCTTCTCCTTCAACATTTTTTAAAAAGTTTGAGACTAATTGATATTAGTTGTTTGTTAAATGTTTGATAAAATTTCCCAGTGGAACCATTAGATCTAGGGCTTTTCTTTATTGGTAGTTTTTTTTTTTTACTGATTCAATTTCTGTGTTAGTTACAGATCTATTCAGATTTTCTACTTCTTTCTGATTTAATCTTGGTATATTCTGTGTTATTAGGAATTAATTCATTATATCTAGATAATCCAATTTGTTAGCATACAGCTGTTTATAACACTCTTTTATAATATGTTTATTTTTCTTGAATTGGTAGTAACATTCCCATTTTCATTTCTGATTTTAATAGTATTAATCTTCTGCTTGTTTTAGTCCATCTAGTTAAAGGTTTATCATTTTTGTTAATTTTTTTTACAACTTTTGGTTTCACTGATTTTCTCTATTATTTTTCTATTCTTGATTTCATTTTTCTATGTTCTAGTCTTTATTATACTCTTCTTTCTGCTAGCTTTGGGTTTAGTTTGTTCTTCTTTTTCTAGTTCCTTAAGTTGTAAAGTTATGTTGTTGCTTGAGATCTTTTTTGTTTTTTTAATGCAAGTGCTTATAACTATATATTTCCCCCTAAGCATTGTTTTTGCTGTGTCCTATACATTTTTATATGTTCTGTTTTCATTTTCATTTGTCTCTAAATAATGCTTAATTTCTCTTATGACTTTTTCTTTGACCAAATGGTTCTTTGAGTATGCTGTTTAGTTTCCACAAATTTGTGAATTTTCCACTCTACTTCTGTTAATCATTTCTAACTTCATCCTATTGTGGTCAAAAAAGACTGTTTGTATGACCTCTTTTACAGTTCTTTAAGACAATTTGTAACCTAACATATGTTCTATCCTGAAAAATGTCCCATGCACATTTGAGAAGAATTTGTATGTTGTTGTTGATGGGGAGAGTGTTTTGTATATGTCTGTTAGGTCTAATTAGTTTATTGTGTTAAGTCTTCTATCTTCTTACTTATATTCCATCTAGTTGTTCTATCCATAATTAAAAAGAAGTATTGAAAGGGAGTATTCTCCAATTATTATTGCAGAATTTTCTGGTTCTCCCTTCAATTATGTCAGTGTTTGTTTCACATATTTTGATGGTCTGTCATTAATTGCATAAATGCTTATAGTTGTTATATCTTCTTGCTGAATCTCCTTTTATTGATATATGATGTCCTTCTTTGTCTCTTGTAAACTTTTTGAATTTAAAATCTATTTTGTCTGATATTAGTATAGCCACTTCTACTATATGTTGGTTATTTGATGGAATATCTTTTCCATTCATTTGAAGATTCATGTTCAATCTATTTGTGTCTTTGGTTTTTTACAATTTAATATTTTTATTTGTGTCTTTGAATTTAAAATGAGTCTCTTATGGAGAGCTTATAGTTGGATTGTATGTTTTTATCCATTCTGTCAATCTTTGTCTTTGATTGGGGAGTTTAATCTGTTCACATTTAAAATAATTACTAATAAGGAGGGTCTTACTTCTGTCATTTTGCTATGTTTTCTATACACCATATGGAGTTTTTTGTCCCTCGGTTCCTGCATTATTGTCTTTGTGTTTAGTTGATTTTTTTTTTTTGTAGTGAAATGTTTAAATTCTTTTTCTCATTTCCTTTTGTGTATACTATATAGCTGTTTTTCTCCGTGGTTGCCATGGGAATTACATTTAACATCCTAAAGTTATAACACTCTAATTTGAATTTGTACAGCTTAACTTCAATAACATACAAAAACTCTGCTCCTTTACAGTTCTGCTTCCACCCCTTTGGGTTATTGTCATAAAATTACATCTTTACACATTGTGTGCCCCAAAATGTAAACTAATAATTCTTTTAAATGCATTAGTTTCTTAAATTATGTAGAAAACAAAATATGGAGTTACAAACCAAAGTCACAAAATACTAGCATGAGATTGATGATTTTTAAAAACGTGTGTATGTACTTATATATGTGTGTATTTATTTTAGTCGGGATCTCACTCTGCTGCCCAGGATAGAGTGCAGTGACACAATCACGGCTCACTACAGACTTGACTTCCTGGGCTCATGTACTTCCTCTGACTCAGTTTCCCAACTAGCTGAGTCTATAGGCACATGCCACCATGCACAACCTTTTTTTTAAATAATAGAGATGAGGTCTGACTATGTTGCCCAGGCTGGTCTCAAACTTCTGGCCTCAAGCAATTCTCCTGCCTGGGCCTCCCAAAGTTCTTGGATTAGAGGCAGGAGCCACTGCACCCAGCTGAAAAATATATTTATTTCTTAAATAATTAGGAGAACAAAAAGTTGGAGTTACAAATTATTGTTACAAAAGTATCAGCTTTCATAATTATCTATGAATTTACTTTTACTGAGATCTTTATTTCTTCTTATGACAGCTCTCTCACTTTTCCCTCTAGCTTCTCAAATCTGATAACCATAATTAACTTTACTGGGCTTATTCCAAGCACTTTAAAACCATTTAAATGCCACAGCAATCCTATAAAATGAAGTCCATCATTCTTTCCACTTCCAAATAGTAAATCAAGGCACCCATTACCTACGTAACTTCTCCAGATTCTATCACTAGAAAGTGATGGATCTGAGATGTCAACCTAGGCCGTCTGGCTCCAGAGCCCATGTCCTTTCCTACAACTTCTTAGGATTAATTCACATCATTGCTTAAAAAATTGATGACTCTCCCTTACTCTCAGGATGATGTTCAAGTTCCTTACTGTCCCTTCCAAAACCTGACTCCTGCTCATCTGTCCATCTTTATCGCTGACCTCAGTAGTTATCACCTTACAAAAACTCTCACACTCTTCCCCTCACCCGTTTCTTTATCACTAATGAACTTCCAGTTCCTTGAATGCCTTTATGCTCTTGCCCGTGTTACTCCCTCTGCCTGGAACACTTTCATTACACCACATCTTCATTTGCTATAATCCAAAAATTTGTGTCTCCACGAAATTCATATGTTAAAATAATAACTCCCAAGGTGGTGGTATTAAGAGATCGGGATTTGGGAGGCAATTAGTTCATGAAGATAGAACTCTCATATGAATGGGATTAGTGCCGTTATAAAAATAGGCCTAAAGCAGTTTATTTACCCCTTCTGCCATGGGGAGACTCAGTAAGTAGATATCTTCTGTGAACCAGGTAATAGTCTCTCATTCAGTGTGCCAGAACCTTGATCTTGGACTTTCAAGCCTCTAGAAAGATTTAAAAAAAAAATCCCTGTTTCTAAGCTACCCAGTTTATAGAATTTTGTTACAGCAGAATAAACAGATAAAGACAGCTTTCCATTATACTTTGAATAAAATCCTACTCCTTACCCTGGTTCAGCCGCCTCTTTGACTCCATCCTATACAACTCTCTCATTGCCACTGTCCCCAGTCACACTGCCCTTCTTTCTGTTGCTTGGATGTGGAACTTATATTTGCTTACCTGCATGTATCAGAAAATCCAAACTAAAGATGACTTTCACAAATTGCTTAATTCTGTCTGAAATAAAAGAGATCCGGGGGTGAATAACCCAGGGCTGGTGTAGCAGTTCTATAATTATCAAGGTCCCAAGTTTCTCCTATCTGTAGCTCTACCAACCTCTACACATAGTTTGCACCACATGGTCCAATATGTCAGTGGAACTCCAGCCATCACATTCACATTCCAGCCAAGGAAGATGGAAAGGCATATTTCTGCCCTTTGAGGACATGCATGGTTTTATCCCATTGGCTGAAACCCACATCACACTTCAAGGGAAGCTGTATCAATAGTTCATTCCTCTTTATTGCTGAGTAGTATTTCATGGTATAGATACACCACAGATCATTTGGCTATTCATACACTGAAGGATGTTTGGGTTTCTTCTTGATTTTAGCTATTACACATAGAACCGCTATTGGATATTCATGTACAGATTTTAGCGTGAACTTAGGTTTTCCTTTCTCTGGGATAAATGCACAAATCATATAAGTATTTGCTTAGTTCTGTAAGAAATTGCCATACTCTTCTTGTACAGTGACTACCATTTTACTTTTCCACTACCAATGTATGAGTTATCTAGTTTCTCTACATTCTCACCAGCTTTTAGGGTTATCATTACATTTTACTTTAGCTATTTTCATAGGTGCATAGTGAAATTTCATTGTGGTTTTTATTTTCATTTCTTTAATGGCTAATGTTGCTAAACATCTTTCAATGTGTTTAATTTTTGTCTGTATATTCTCTTCAGTAAAATTTCATTTCATGTCTTTTGTCCATTTTCTAATTGTCTTGTTTTTGCAGTTGAGTTTCAAGAGTTCTTTATATATTTTAGACAAAAGCCCCTTGTCAAATGTATAATTTGTAAATATTTTATCTCAGTCTGCAGTCAATATTTCGTTTTCCTCATAGGAACTTTCACAGAGCAAAACTTTTTCAAATTTTAATGAGATTCAATTTGTCAATTTTTCTTTTTATGGATCATGCTTTTGGTGTAAAATTTAAGTACCCTTTGCCTAGCCCCAGGACCCAAAGTTTTTGTTCTATTTTTTTCTAAGAATTTTATCATTTTGCATTTTCCATTTAAGTTCATGATCTCTTTTGAGTTAGTTTTTGTAGAAGTTGTGAGAATTAGATCAAGGTTTATTTATCTATTTTTGCCTATGAATGTCCACATGTTCCGGCAAGAAAATACCTGGAAAGGAATCATTAGTCAGGTGGCTGTGCATACTTTTTTTTAAAAAATGATGATTGGCAAGAGCTAGAATGGGTTCACTAAAACCAAAGTAGGCCAAACTATCTTCTTTTCTTTTTTCCAAATAAGATTTTTATGCTGAGAGATCTGGAAAACGCTATCAAAATAAAACAAGCTTAACACATACTCTTAGATGGAAATATGGAATGTGACACAATGGTCCCACTATATTTGATCCTTGTCAGAGACTTTCTGGAGTAGAACTGTGATTGTGGGTGATGTGTTCTAAGAGTACTTCAAGGTCTGTGCAGAAGAAAGGCCAAATGTCTGCAAATGTGACTTTAGAGGAATGGCGAAGGGCCACATATTACTTATTTTACTCTCAATGGAGAGTGAGCTCTAGTGGACAGTGAAACTGGAAACCAGAATAATAAAGGGAGCATGAAGCAAATTCGAAATGTTTGGCAGGACATCTCATGGAAGCAAGAGAGAACGGGTTCTCTGCAGCTCTGGAAACACCAAGCTAGGACAAGCAGGTAGAAGTAAGAGAAAGCTTGATTTCAGTCAGCATAAGAAAGAGCTTTCTAATACTTTTTGCTGAAAGATCATGGAATGATCTAGCTCAAAATATGGCCAACTCCATGTCAATATAATTGTATGGACTGTAGTAAGAGGTTGACCCAAATGAGCTCACACGTCCAAGGGCAGGATTAAAAATGCTTGGATTTGGGAAGGGTTTTTTTCACAGTGTGGAGAATGCATTTTAGGTTTCATAAATGGTAAGAGGCTTTATGCTTTCAAGACACGAAGGTAGGGATTTTGACTAAGTAAAGAAATAGATATATGGTAGATCGACATCACAACTTGAGTCTTTTCAAGTTGTGAAATCAACATGCATACACCTATCCAACTGCATCTTAAATGGAATCACAAAATATTTAAAATGGAAGGGGCCTTAGATCCATCACTTCTAATCTAACCATTTTGTGAGGGAAATAAAAGCAGACTCAGAAAAATTATCATTTTTTACTCAAGGGAGATATCTAGTATCTCATTAATGATATCTTTATAGACCTTTTTCCAAAAAGTCGGTATTTATTGGGTCCTTTCTAGATACAGAACATTTCACATGGATTATATAACTAAATCCTCACGACAATTTTATAACCTCAGTATTATTAACATCCCCACTTTGCAGATGAGAAAACAGGCTCAAAGAAGAAAAATTACTGGCACCAAATTGCACAGTTAGAAAGTAGAGGAGCCAGGATTTAAACCTAGGATATCAATTCCTAAAACTAGATATACTTTTAACCATTTTCTATCTTATTATTCCTAGTATCATTTTTAGTTACAAAGGTAACTCAAGTCCAGCAATACAGAAGTATATAAAGAAAAAGGTAATAATCTGCCTGTCTTCTTTTCCCCAGCCTCTCTCCTTGGAGTAAACAATGATACTAGTTTGCTGCACGTGATCTTAGACTCTTCTCTCAGAGACACGCAAATGTTTGGCTATGATGCAGGGCTGGCCTTCCTAGCTCAGTCTGCTCTCTAGTATAGCAAACTACCTCCAAATGAAAAAAAAAAAAGAAAAAGGGAAATTTTTTAAATGGCTTGGTAACTATCAACTGCTCATATTAGATTGATATTTAGTAAAGGCCCATGTATGCTAAACTCACCTGAGTGGAAGGCTTCTCATACCTTGAAGTAGACATTTTCTAGTAAGATCTACCCTGATGAATATGTGTATTACATTAAAATGGGAAAATCTAAGTATGTGTGTGTGTGTGTGTGTGTGTGTGTGTGTGTGTGAGAAAGAGAGAGAGAGAGAGAGAGAGAGAGAGAGACTGTGCTGTGGAAAATCATTACTTTGCCTCAATAACAAACAATTGTTCCTTGTATGACAGCCAGATTTGGATGCTAAATTTCACCCTGGAAAATAAAGGATCATGGGCAATTGTTGACAACTCTGAAAATAAATCTCTTCTAGTGAAAATTCTAAAGGACCTTATCTAATGAGGTAACAAAGTGTATAGCTCTCTCCCATCTTACCAAGAAGGAAGGTGCTGCTGTCTTTTTCAGAGAAAATTTTTTCATTGGTCATATGATAGCTATATTCAAATACCTGTTTCTATTCTGAGGATGTGACAGATTGAAAAAGATGGAATGAGTTCATTCTTTTCAACTTGAAGTTTAGGAAAAAGTACACAAGATCATCTCACAAATAAATACACATATTTATTGTCAGGGGCTTTCCTACTGATTTATCACCCCGTGTTGCTTTTAAAACATTTTTGAATATGTGGCCTGGTGCATTGGCTCACGCCTATAATCCCAGGACTTTGAGAGGCAGAGGCGGAAGGATCACTTGAGCCCAGGAGTTTGAGACCAGCCTTGGCAATATAGCAAGAACTTGTCTCTACAAAAAAAAAAAAAGTAAAATAGCCAGGTGCAGTGGCTCATGCCTATAATCCCAGCACTCTGGGAGGCTGAGGCTAGTGGATTGCCAGAGTCTAGTGGCTCAAGGCCAGCCTGGGCAACTTGGCAAGACCTCATCTCTACAATAAACCAAAAAAATTAGCCAGGCATTGTGGCGCACACCTGTAGTTCCAGCTACTTGGAAGGGTGAGATGGAAGGATTGCCTGAGCCTAGCAGGTCGAGGCTGTGGTGACCGTGAACATGCCACTGCACTCCAGCCTGGGCAACAGAGTGAGACTCTGATTCAAAAAAAGAAAAGAAAATAGTCAGGTGTGGTAATACGTGCCTATAGTCCCAGTTACTCAGGAGGTTACCCAGGAGACTCTTGAGCCTGGGAGTCTGAGGCTGCAATGAGCTGTGATCATGCCACTGCACTCCAGCCTGGGCAACAAAGTGAGATCCTGACTCAAAAAAAAAAAAAAACTGTTGCAAAATTATTCTCACAAATGCTATTTCCATTTTTGTTTTTTAACTGAAAAGTTTTCCTGTAGAATAATGCCTCCCTTTATGGTTTCACACATCTTAACAGCAGATCAAAATATAAGCTCAACATCAGGATATTCAGATGAATCCAAAATAGGAATGCTCTCTTTGTAACTAAAAACAATCTGTGACTATTTTAATATGTCGAACAGATAAAGCCAGGATCAGGAAGGGATGTTGATAGCACTCCTTACCACGTGACTGACTATTCGTTTCTCCCTCATTAATTTAACAATGCAAATGTAGCCATGATTTTGCCCATTGGCTGCCAATTTAGGCACCAACTTTCTCAAAGAAATAGCCTGATTAGAAAGTAATTGTACTTCTTCCTTGCTACAGTTACCACACCTGCACTTTTCATTTCCTCTAAGGTGCAGTGGCAAAACTGCGTCTTTCAACCCTGCCTCTTTTATCTGATGTAGTGGATGACAGGTAATCTAGCTGAAAGTTCCGACAATTGCACCACCAGAAAAACACTGGCTGATGAAATCTGAGCAGTTATCACACTAACCATCACCTGTCAAGCCTCTTGCTTCAATTTAAGGGCGCATCAATTTTCTGAAGAGGAAATCAAGGGCAAAGAATAAAAGCGCTTCAGATAAACACTGACAAAGGCCCTTTCTGCCTTTTTTTTTTTTTAATTTATGATGGGATGTACTATCATAGGTTGCTCCGTGAGGTTTTATCAACTGTCCTGATACATTCCAGATAGCTCGGAATTCTTTGGCCATTGATGAAGTACTATACTTGCACTTACTGAAAGGGCAGAAGATTTCCAACTGAAAATTACTTTCACTAAATACCACAAAGATATTGAAGGCAGAGAGAGCCTAGAGATGGAACAAATGACAGCTGCATATAACAATGAACCTCTCAGTTCTCCAGGCTGGCAGACAAGACTGATTAGAGTAAGAACATGAAATAATGTTTTCTTAAAGTCAGGGAGCATATTGTGTAAAGTGTCAGGTACAAAGAGTTCATACGTTCTTTGTGGTGAATTGGGAACACCACGTTGCCAGCTGTACTTACAGTGTGGCCTGTCACAGCTTCCAGGCCAAGATTTTTTTTTTTTTCTACATCTATCTGGTTACCACATTCAAAATGCACACACATGTAATGGGGGAAGAAAAGATAAGCGGTAGGGAAGTAGTAGATACCGTGAACCCGATTTTACGAGGCACTTGGAACTTGGCCCTTAACAAAACCAATCTGCTTTTCCTTGGGAGTTGAAGACCCAGGCTTGGGGTGCTGGGCCTTGTTGATAATTCTTCCAGGGCATCAGGAGAGAGCATTTTCAAGAGGAAACAACATGTAGAGCAGATATTGATTTTGACTGGTCTTAGGAATATGATTTGATGCGAGGTTGACTCTGTGACTGCCCCACTGCAGTATCTCTGGCTACTCTTTTCTTTTTGAGTTGGAGTCTTACTCTTGTTACCCAGGCTGTAGTGCAGTGGCATGCTCATGGCCACTGCAGCCTCAACCTGCTGGGCTTAGGTGTTCCTTCTGCCTCAGCCTTCCAAGTAGCTGGAAGAGCTTCTTGCAAGACACACAGCACCACGCCCAGCTAGTTTTTGTGATTTATTGTAGAGACGAGGTCTCACCAAGTTGCCCAGGCTACTCTTCTGCCCAGTGGAAAGCATTCTTGGTGTGTCCTTGAGGCTGCTGGGGCTTTTGAAGGAAGTGCCAATTATTCACTGTGTTGGTTTCTTCAAGTTGTGGGCAGTTTGGAAGACAGAAAAAACAGGGATGGAAATATCAGCTTTATTAGCGTTTAAGTGAGATTGGAGAACAAGGGCCAGACCCACTGGCCCAACTAGGTTTACCAAACAAAAAACAGAAGGATGGGCTCAGCCTATGGCAGATGAGCTCCGGGTAAAGCCAAAGACCACCTGCTTGCAACTGAATCTCTTTTCAGTTCTCCCAATCAAGTGAGCAGTCTCTCCTTTAGGGCAGGATGAAAAGGAAAGGATGGCAGTATATAAAAATAAAGGCAACGTCTTCTGAAAGAATGCACAGTTGGATTTCGTGGATCAAAGCCCTTACACTTCCCAATGTCTTTGTTTATTGATTTGTTGGCTAGTTTGTTTGGGGTGGTGAGAATGGAGAGTATTAGGAAGACTTGGAGTCCAAGCCACATTCTCCAATCCAGTTTTCTGGATTTTTTTTTTTAGTTGAAGTCTCTGCCGTGCAGTGGCACAGCCACCATGGCCTCAACCTACTGGGCTCAGGTAATCCTTCTGCCTCAGCCTTCCAAGCAGCTGGAACTACAGGCACACGTCACCATGCTGGACTGATTTTTTTAAATTTTATTTTTACTGTAGAGATGAGATCTTGCTAAGTTGCCCAGGCTGGTCTCGAACTCATGGGCTCAGGCAATCCTCTCACCTCAGCCTCCTAAAGTGCTGAGATTACAGGCGTGAGCCACTGCGCCTGGCCTCCAATCCAGTTGTATCAGCAGTGTTAAAAGTAAAAATGTAAGACAAATTAAATTTAACAGAGTTTAACTGAGCAAAAAATAATTCGTGAATGGGGCAGCCTTGGAACCAGAGTTGGCTCAGAGAGAGACTCAAGCACAGACACTTCGTGTAAGAAGCTTTACGGACAGGAAAAAAAAAAAGTAACTCTGGAAAACGGAAGTGAGGTACAGACACACACAGCTGGATTGGTTACACCTCAGCATTTGCCTTATTTAAACCCGGTTTGAACAGCTGGCCCCCTTTGATTGGCCAAAATTTGTGATTGGCACAAGCATGGGTTAGTCTGTATACACATCCAGCTAAGTTACAGTTCACCCTGTGAAAGGTTAGGAGAAAGAGCTAAGAACCCAAAAATATGCAAGGGGGCAGCTTTGGGCTAAACTTAATTGACTACCAGTAAAGCTATTCCTTAGCGCTCTATCTGAAGCCCAAATTTCTCCAGAGTAGAAAGCAATATAACTAATTTGCCCAATAGCGCAGACATCTCCTGATGGCAAATGAACATTTTCCCAGCGGCCTGTAAGAGCGACTTTATACAATGGGGTTTGAATCTATTGATGGGAAAATTTTATTTTGGAACAGTGATGTTTTAAGTCTGGGTCAGCTCTAGGCAGTTTTGTGTAACATTCATTGTGCTATTGACAAATGATTGACCAAAGAATTGACATCACTTCATTCATGAGTATGACCCACCAGAGGTAGTGTTATAATTTCCTTTCATTCTAGAAAAATATTTTTGGGGAAGGATGGAAGAAAGGGAGGCCAGTGAACCAAGAGACACATAAAGGTCAGCCTTTCCCATTGGCTATGAATTTACCTGAAGAATGAGAAAGATACATAGTGTTTAAGAGCAAGGGTGCCAGCCGGGCTCGGTGGCTCAGCCTGTAATCCCGCGCCTTTGGGAGGCTGAGGTGAGTGGATTGCCTGAGCCCGTGGGTTCGAGACCCACCTGGGCAACTTGGTGAGACCTCATCTCTACAATAAATCAAAAATTAGCCGGGC
>CAUYQG010147250.1:0-18759 GCA_963574415.1 Tarsius wallacei | reverse complement strand
TTTTGTCCTCACAGTAACCATGAAAAGTATTCCTGCTTCTACTTTAAAGAGTCTAAAATAGAAACTTAGATTGTATAGGCCAAGCCTTTCGACGGAGTTATTTTGATTCTGAATGCTGATCTTGTGGCTTTTCTTCAAGCTCCTTCCCGCAATGTGAAGTAACCTTTCCCAGATGGCTTTCTGGGGCTCTGTAGCCAACAGAACTAATGAGTTGATCCTTGGTCAACATACATGTAACCATCATGGTTTATGGAGCCCCAGAGAAGAACGTGTCCACTGAACTTCAGTTTTTAAAAAGGTAATGCTTCTCTAAAGTAACTTGCTATCAATTTCATCCAGAGAAGATTCATTGCATAGTCTTTCTACCATTACCGTTAAAGAAAATAGAATCGAAATTCTTCCAGTTACAACGGAAATCTTCTTTTCTTATTGTCCATTTCTCACTGAAAATATAGAACAACCAGTCACTGCCATAACGTCTAATCTTTCTGTATGCTCATGAAGATAACTATCAGTTAAACAGAGCTCTCTCTGGGAATGATTTGTGAAATAAAAATCCTATTGTCTCAGTATTATTGAGAATGTCTGACTCTGACCTTTCTTCGAGACGCATGATGGAATATTCCAGTTAGACTAACTTGGTTTTAAGGATTTGAAACTAACTCAGATTTTCTCAAATGATGGGGGGTTTCTTGCAGGAACATGCAGGCGCGTGTCCTCACAAAGAGCCGAATAACCTCAGGAAAAGCAGGAGCCAAAAGGGGGTTCTGGGCTCAAGGTGGCTTAAGTTACCTCTGCAGCTTAGGATAGAAGGGTTTTCACTCTAGGTCTTCAACTTAGTGTCGCTCTCCCTGTGGCTTGGCTTCCTCATAATTTTAGATTGGGCTTTGCTATTTACTTTATTCTCTTTTGGACTTCTTAAATTTAATTCCCATGAGAGGCAGTATGAATTTGTTTGAGACGGACTATACCTCAGCTTTGGGTCAGATGCTCCGTGGTCATCCCATAAGATGCCCCGCCCCCTCTAGTTATCTGGACCTGCTGGGTGGTGGCGTCACACGTGCAAATTATAGCTGTCTCCTTAGCAGACGCCATGGAAAGTGTCATTTCCATCAGATGCAGCTGAAGGCACGACAGACAATGTACTTAGACGAAGGCTGTGTATGTAAAAGAGCAAGTCCTATTTAGTCTGCTTTCTGGATATAACATCAGTCCATCTGCTTCTCTCTGTCCCCACTGTGGCTGCTCTAGTTTCAGTCACCATCACCTCTTGTCTTGACTGTAGCAAGAGCTTTCTTATATACGTCTCTTCCTTCTATGGTGGCCCATTCAATCCATGTTCAATATTACCACCAGAGAGAATGCATACATTAATCTGATTTCTTCCTTGTGGAAAGGGTCCAGTGATTTAGGATATATCATCCATTCTCTGACGTGACTTATGAGAGCCAGGCTGGCCTCTGCCTACATCTCTTGCCTCATCTCTAAGCCCCTCTCCTGCTCTGTGGTTTAATCATCCTCCTTTTTACCTGTGGGGTTTCTCCTACTCTGTTACCTTGGCTTGAAACCTCCTCCCACCCCACCTCTTCGCTGGCTAATATTCCTTCGTTTGGGTTCCAGCGGATGCTTTTCTGACCTCCCGGTCTGGATTAGGAGTCCTAGTTAGGTGTCCTTCTGGCATCCTGCACTCCCTCTATCATAGAATTGAATTTAAATTATGTTTTTGTTGTATCGAAGTCTCTAAGTCCCAGGTGCAAGGGCTGTTATCTGTAAGCAATGGCTTCCTAGTGTCTGGTAATGTGATGGGTGCTGTATCAATATGTACTGAATCAATAAGAGAAAGAGATAAATCGTTTTCATAATATAGTAATAAAAATCCATATGACCACAACACTAGACATGAATCCCAACGTAAACTGTAAACTTTGAGTGATAATGCCATGTCAGTGTGGGTTCATCAGCTATAACAAATGTACCACTCTGGGGAGGAACGTTGACCATGGGTGAGGCTACGCATGTGTGGCAGCAGGGGGTTTATGGGAAATCTCCAAACTCTCCTTTTAATTTTGCTGTGAACCTCAAACTGCTCTAAAAAAAAATAAAATCTGTTTTAAAACGCTATATCGTGGGTTATCTCATCTCATGCTATGCACCACTTCCCTCACCTTGGCTTCCACCCTGGCTTCCCTGGTCTTTTCTCAGTTTGTTGTGACTCTCCCTCACCCCCTCCACTGTTCTTGTGCATGCATGGCGTTTCCTTCATCTGCAACATTCTTCTCCCTGTGCCTGGTTAGTTGCCATTTAGCTTTCAGACTTTGGCTCTGTTGCCACTTCTTCAGGAAGCCTCTCCTGACCCCAGCCTCCAGATCAGATAAGGTTCCCCTATTCTATGTAAGCAGCCTTATATACTTCTTCAAGGGACCAGTTACAGTTGTATTTTTACATTTATTTTTGCAATGATGTCTGTTATGGTTATCATTACTGTGCCAATCCTAGCATGTTACCTAATGAGAGAAAAAAAATATTTATCTGATGAATGAATCATTTATCAGATTTTAGAGTAATGCTGCCAGGATAAGCATGCCATGGACACGGCAAGACGGTGGGAATGTCAAAGGTCTCCAGAAGTCAGTTACCAAGAGAACCTTAGCAATGAACTTCAAAGTCAAGGGTTTGGATTTCTGTTCCATACTGAGGTAGTTGTGTGACGTTTTCACTATGTACCTTATTTCTCTGATTTCAACTTTTTCTGAAAATTAAAGGAGGAAACACAGGTAAATAGCTCTATCAGTTGCCATGTAAGGCGTGGATATTGTCATGCCAAAATTCAATAATCTTCAAGGCGAAGTGTAAGTAAATGTAGGGTCACAGCATAATTTTCTTCAACATCCAAAGTTTGCTCTATGAAAAGACAAAATTAAGAAAATGTTTGAAATGGTGATTCTTTTTTTTGAGTTGGGGTCTCACTCTGTTGCTCAGGCTGAAGTGCAGTGGCACCATTATGGCTCACTACAGTCTCAACTTCCTAGGCTCAAGCAGTCCTTCTAGCTTGGCCTCCCAAGTATCTGGGGCTACAGGTGCATGCCACCACACTTGGCTAATTTTTTGACTTGTTGTAGAGTTTAGGTCTTGCTATGTTGCCAGCTATGTTTGGCTGATCTCAAACTACTGCCCTCAAGCAATCTTCTTACCTCAGTATACCAAAGTGCTGGGATTACAGGTGTGAGCCACTGTGCCTGGCCTAAAACTGTGATTTAAAAAAAAATATTTCTAGCAAGAATCATTTTCATGTCTTATCAGATTTATCAGATTAGTCATTAAATGATCAATAGGCATTTATTGAACTCTCTGTTAACCCATTTGAGAGATGAAGGAATTATAAGAGAATGCTTAATACATAATCTTCTATAATTGAGGCTGATAAAACAGATGGGAAATTGACAAGAGAGTAGGGAAAAGTCTGCTTCCCTTGACCCCAGTAGAACATAGTGGATTCTACAAAATTATACATGAAGGATTTGAATGTAACTTGAGTTATATGCACCTTTAATTTGAAGAATGTATAGCGCTTTATAATAAAACCAGTACTTTACATTATCCATATCATTTAATTCTCACCAACTCTTTAAGGGAGGTGCTATTCTCATTCCAATATTACAAAGAAATAGTAGTTGAGAGTAGAAATAAATTTACCCAAGGCCACTCACTCTTGGGTGCCCAGCATTCAGCCCCCTAAGGCAATGAGTATGTAAAAAGTATCTCTGTGTGCCTACTCTGTGCTAGCCATTGTGAGTTGGAAAAGGAGCCCAGTCTTTGAATTATTAGAAACCCTTCAAGTGAAATCTTAGATTCTTACATTGCAGTAAGAGAAACTGAAACCTGGGAGGTTATGTCTCTTGACTAGTGTTACACAAAGAAGGTAAATTGTGCACCTGTCTCCTCTAGAATAGTACATGGCACATAGCAGGACTCAATAAATCAAGTCTTAATCAAGTCTTAACTAACTGAAACAGCTTTATGTTCCTCTCAGTAGAGAGCTAAGGAGAGACCCTTAGGAGAAGAATCTGATGCTTTTCTTAAGGGAAGAATTCAGAGTCCTGGGAGTTCTCTGGGAGTATGTAACATTCCCCATCAGATTCCCAAATACCCAGGATAATGTCAAGTTTTTAATGCCATCTGCAAACCTAGGCTTTGTGAGTCTTCTTTTGAAAATGCTGTGCAGGTCCAGGGCTCAGTGATCATTTTCACATTAATTAAATATGAGATTTTCAAGCTTTTGAGATGATAGTGAGTAATTGTAAAACAAATAGCATTTTGAAGGTGTCATGAAATGCACATTTATCAGTGTTCACAGACTAATGAATTACAGAGTAAAATGTTGTCCCAGTTTTATATAAACATGTCAATCTATTTCAGAGATATGTCCTCACCCTTTCCTTTCAAGGACATCTTGGATTATTTTCTTTCAGGGGAAGAGAAGTAAGTCCCTTCTGGAATTGCTGTCTGTCCCACAGTAAGACATGCATGGAATAAGATGGGTGATGAAGAAGGTGAACAGAGAGGACGTGCCCAGTCTCAGTTCAAATCCCCTGAGCAGTTTATTCATCCACAGAGGACCCCAGTTCCTGCATTTCTAAAATAGAAATAATTGTGATAGTCCTGCCATTGGTACTGAGGGTTAATTTATCTATTGTGGGAAAGTCCCTACCACTCAACAGGGACTGTTTATTGAGTGCCTGCTAAATAAAGGCCAAATTTCTACAGAGGAAGATAGATCCAGGGGCCTGAGGCTTCTGTTCTCTGATGGGTTTCTTCTGAATCAGAGAGTAGTGAACTAGGTCAGTGACATTTTCTAATATTTTCCCTATGACCCAGGAGGCATAATTAATCAGTGCTTCTTTCTGAAGTGGCAGGAAAATCCATGCTCACGTTTGCACTTCCAGGAAGCACCAACACCCCAGCCTTGAGTGCCCCAAAACATGCTGAGTCTTCTCCTGACCTGGCTTTCCTTTCTCCCCAGTTGCAGAAGGCAGGATGAGAATGATATATCTTTGTTGACACTCTGTTCCTCCGCCACTAGTTTTTCTCTCTATACTGAATCATTCCTATCAGCACACAAACACGCTGCCATTTCCCTTGCATTAATCTGTCTTTTGCTCTCATTTTCCCTTTCAGGTAACATATTTCTTTACTGCCTCTCACAGCAAGACTTCTGGAAAGACTTGGCCTTTTTCAGTGTCTTTATCTTCTTTTCATTTTAGGGCTCACCCTTACTACCCTTCCAGTAAGTTCTTGAATGATGACCTCCACGTGACTAAACTCAATAGAAAATCCTCAGTTTTTCCTTGTGCAATCAGAAGCATTTGGTTGAGCTGATCACTCTCTCATCCTTGAAATACTTGTTGATTTGGCTTCTTGGACATTCTTATAGCCATCCTCTTCTCTTAATATTTGAGTTTTCCAGGGCAGTACATTAGAATTCTTCTTTTAGTGATCTCATCCAGTATTATGCTTTATTCTATACACTGATGACATTTAAACTTGATCTCTAAATTCATACATATGTATGTATACATTCATCTATGTGTATATATGAAAGTATTGCCATCAAGATTTGCTGTTGCATGGAATGTGGATTTAAGAAGAGAGAAGTCACATCATTTAGAAAGGTTTGGCTTCAGAAATTGGAAGTGTGCTAGTGCTCAGACTAGAAGCAGGCAGCCTGGCTTTGAAGTCCCCTTTGCCACTGTGTGACCCTGGACAAGTAAATATTTTCTTCCATTCTTCATTGTGAGATAGGAGTAATAGTAATATCTACCTCCTATAGTGTTCATATATGTATGAATTTGACTCTCCAATATCTCTACTTGGATTGCTGATAGGAATCTTAATCTTGTCTGAACCCCACATACCCCAGCCCTAAATTCTGAACTTCTTCCTTCAAGTCTAGTTCCTGTAATTTTCCCCAACACAATGGCAACAACAATAGCAAACATTTGTGTGTCTTTTACTATGTGCCAAGCACTATTTTAAGAATTTTAGGTATATTAACTCAAATAATCACCCCAAACATTATTTGAGGTAGATATTATTTTACTCTTATTTTACCATGAAGACTGGAAGGAACTATTTACTTACTCAATGTCACACAGTGACAAAGTTGGACATCAAAGTCAGGCTGCCTGGTTCTAGTCAGTGCACTAGCCTACTTCCAATTTCTGAAGCCAAATCTTTCTAAATGATCTGAATTCTCTCTTTTTCTTATATCCACATTCAATGCCACAGCAAAACTTGTTGGCAATACTTTCATAATGCACGCAGAATCTGACCACCTGCTGGACATTGTCACAGTCCTGGTCCAAGCCATGGTTATCAATTGCCTGCATTATGAGAAACACCCCTTTAACAGATCTTCCTTGTATCCGCCTTGTCCCCCTGATAGTCCATCTTAACACAGAAGCCAAGAGCAGGAAGATCATGTTACTTCTGCTCTTCATGGATCTCCAATAGCTTTCCATCTCTCTGAGAGTAAAAGACAGCATTCATACCATGACCTGCAAGGCCCAAAATTCTCAACTCTCTTACTATCCTATGTAATCTTGCCTTCCACTGATCTCCCCTTGCTCATTCCACTCTACTCACACTGAGCTCCTAGTGGTTCCTAGAATATATACAGGGGGTGCCACAAAAATGTGTACACTTTTTTGGGGGACGCTCGCTCAAAAGATGGCATTAATTAAATGAATGCTAGCGTCACCATGCACCAACAGGACAGTTAAAGAAAATGGTGGAAGCATTGTTGCATGAACATCATCCTACACATTGCTACCATAATTTAATTCAACTTCAAAAAGTAATATAGAGATAGCATCTTAAAATGTGTATACATTTTTTGGCATCCACTGTATATATGTGCTTGCTCTTGTCTCAGTCA
This sequence comes from Tarsius wallacei, assembly GCA_963574415.1. NCBI lineage: Eukaryota > Metazoa > Chordata > Mammalia > Primates > Tarsiidae > Tarsius > Tarsius wallacei. Next base: position 11,825 of record CAUYQG010147250.1, on the reverse strand, counting down.
TTTGCACTTGTTGCTGCCTTTCTCTAGCATGCTCTGACCCCAGATTTCCACATCTCACTGTTTTTTTTTTTTTGAGCTGGAGTCTCACTCAGTCGCCCAGACTGGAGTTTATGAGTGTGAGGGGGTTTCATTTTTGTTTTCACATGGTGGATCGCCGGAGCCCTCGACTTGCGGGGCTCCGGCGATCCACCTCAGCCTTCCAAGTAGCTGGAACCACAGGCGCGAGCTACCACGCCTGGCTAATTTTTTTTCTAGATTTATTGTAGAGATGAGGTCTCGCCAAATTGTCCAGGCGGGTCTCGAACTCGCGGGCTCAGGCAATCCACTCACCTCAGCCTCCCAAGGCGCGGGATTACAGGCTGAGCCACCGAGCCCGGCTTCCCCTTCTTACGTCCTTCAAATCTTCTGTTAAATGTCATCTTTTTAGTGAGGGCTTCTATTTAAAGTTGTCACACTTTACTGAAGTTGTTATTCCTCTTTCCTCATTTTGGATTTATCTTTTCATTTTCCTCTGACTTACTTTTGTTTATATATTTTTTTATTCTCAGGAGAATATCAATTTTAAGACAGTAGAGATTTTGCTGTTTGAGTCATTGCTACATCCCCAGCATCTACGTACCTGGTACTCAATAAATACTTTAAAAATTTGTATAAATGTAAAAACTTTTGTGAGAAAATGGGGAAGCAGATGTCTTTCAGAGATGGAGAGATAGAGCCACATGGAATTTACATATCTTTTAGGGACACATCCTCATTTAAACATAAAGACTAGAAGAGAGAGAGAGAAAGGACATATTCAAAGTCAACTTGCTGGTTAACCCTCAAACCCTCATGCGTCACAGATGAGATTGTTTAATCGTCCAAGGACCACCTTTCCTGTTACTTCCTCAAGTCAGCTTCTAAAGTTAACATCAGAGATTTTCACGTGAAAACAAAAATGAAACCCCCTCACACTCATAAACATGAAACATTCTAAGATCTATTTGCATAAAGATTCTCTTTATATCTGTCCGTATATTTTCTCTGTGTTTGCAGTTAAAATAGCCAGCTCTCTACTGATAGCCTTCTGTTTCACAGCAAAATTCAACTGAAAGTCCAATTAGTCTTAACCTACAAAAAGGTTGCTGTTCTAAGTCACGTAACATATCAAATGATATGTTGAAATATATTCTGGAGGGAGATGAAGAGACAGCACGTGAGGATTATAGTCCTCAAGTCTTTGTTACAAATGAACTAAATACAGAATTCTCCCAGGTCTGAGGCTTGACTTTCATCCCTGACTCTGAATTTTACTGCTTTCATTAGCTTTGGATATTAAAATTTTAATGTCTACAGCAAGAGCAACAGTGAGCTTTTATTACCCATAGTTCAATTTTTGGGTGCTCATTTAGGTTTTTCGATTTATTTTAGGGAGCTAACATTTTATGGGTCAAGGTTTCCCCAAGTTTGTTGAGCTATAATTTGACATCACAGCAAGAACAACCTTCCTTAGATATTTATGTTTTTGTGAGTCTCAAGAGATTTGCAAACTTTATTTTGCATGTGTGTGTTTTTATAAAGTATCCTATTCCAGGTAGTAAGTGGGTCCTAGTTCATATTTCTTTCACACAAAGTACCACAAAATAACATCTTAGAAATACCGACCCAAGTTGAACTTTCTTGACAATTGCTCATCCCTTAAGCCTGATGGTCAAGTCAACACTTATTACAGATTTTCCCTTAATTATTAGTTTTTATTTTTAGGTCCTCTAGGCATATCTCTAGCCATTAAACAATCAAAATTTAATTCCTCTGAAAGTTGAAATTAAAGTTGTAAATCATTGTGTGCTGAGGGGGTTGGTTTTGTGTGCTACTTGTCTGCCAGGGGACCTGTCTCTCTTTGTGGAGAGGTGTTTCCCAATGGCCTAGACTGGAATATTCAGTGAAAAAACCATGGGAGTATTTACATGGAAATTATCAACAATGTAGAAAAAAATTAATGGGTCTGTGTTCTAATTCTCGCTAATGTGCTCCCAAAGTTATATTTTACACTTAACCAATCTACTTATCAGTTATTGAGTTAGGACCCATGCTAGATTATACGCATCATTGCTTCATCCAATTCCTTAGGTAAATTTGCAACAGAGCCTGAGAATAGTTACCTACCCTAGGCCACATATCCAGTAAGCAACAGAGCCAACACTTAAATACAACTCAGGTTTTGTTCTAAATGCTAAGGTCTTCTCTGGCATATTGCTCTGCCTTGTTCCATTGACCTCTCAGTTTTCTTTTCAAGGCCAAAAACAAATGTCTTTCTAAAAACTATATTAATAGATTGAAACAAATATCAGCCTTTTTCTTCCCTTCTTAGGCTCTAGGTGTTCCCTGCTTTGATACTTGGATGAGTGAGATGACCCCTTGAGACAAAAAGACACCCTTCTTTCTCTCTGCCCCCACTGAGCACTTCCTACAAAACTGATTTATGACATTTAACAGATTGTGTTATTTTTGTTCACAGGTCCAAATGTTGTACTTTGATATAAACTTTTCAAGAGATAAAGGCTGGTGGCTTATTTCTATTTGTAACATAAATATGTACCATTAGGGGCTACTGCTTGGAAACTGAACTGATAGCTAAAAGGTCATAGTTCTGAACTGTTGTGAATACTTTTCTCATAGATACTCTGGGAAGTGATAGCTAGCTCATGCTCAAGCTACAGTGTAACTATCTCCAGAGTTGAAATTATCTCATGTTTAACATTCTCTGAATTCCACGTCCGGAAGAGTTCAGGGTTATCGACGTGGCATTTTCTCACACTGTTGTCCAAGATTTCAAAATATAGAAGTCCAGGAAATAGTCTGCTCTCTGTTTTTAAAAATGTCCACTTATGCATAAAAAATTATTTGGAATTGTAAGTGTTCGATCTGGTAGAGACATAACGATGATCTTGTTAACCCAGACTCAAAACTGGGTTCCCAAAAAGTTAACTGTTTTGTTTATGATCACATAAGTTCTATCCACATGAGTCTTATTTTTACTCTTGTTTCCTCTGGAAAATGTATTAGGTTATCATGCTTCTGAAAGTCATAATGGGTTTTCAAGGATTCCTATGTAAACTCCACATAATATCTCATGTTGGAATCCCTTGTTTTAGTTTTTCAGAACCACAGCAGAACCATCAGCGAACAACTCCTGATTTTAGTTGCTCAGATTCAAATCAATTTTAAAAGTAACATTTTTTGTGAGTTTCCTGTGAGCTAAGTACTGTGCTAGGCACAAAAGATGAGTCAGTTCCAGCCCCTCCTGGAGATCTTTACCCTACCCTGGTTGTCTTGGTCCTGTTCATGTTGTTAGAACATATATTCTAGCAGGTTCTGTCTTAGGCAAAGTTCCACTTCCTTTTTTTGAGTCAGAGTCTCACTCTGTCGCCCAGGCTGGAGCAAAATGGCTTGCTCACAGCCACCGCAGCCTTGACCTGCTGGGTTCAGGCAATCCTTCCACCTCAACCTCCCATGTAGCTGGAACTACAGGCATGTGGCACCACACCCAGCTAATTTTTTTGATTTATTGTAGAGATGAGGTCTCACCAAGTTGCCCAGGCTGGTCTCAAACCCGTGGGCTCAGACAATCCTCTCACCTCGGCCTCTCAAAGTGCTGGGATTATAAGCATGAGCCACCATGCTTAGCCAAGTTCTACTTCTTTATATGTTTATTACTACTGTCCATTTCAGAATGGCACTAACTCTCATTATGAACATGTCACTTAGAATCTCCTATTGCGGCTCATCCACACAGTGGCAAGATACAAATGACCAGACATATGATGTCACATAGATTAAACCCTACTGGATTGTTTGGAGATTACATTGAAGTCTTTGTTGTAAAAAATGTTTTGTCAAGCATGAAAACAGATAACAGGAACTAACATCTCACTAATGCCCTTAAGTGCTCCACAAATTTCGAGAGAATTGAATGTATGGTCCTTTTGATTTCTTCTGCAAAAAAAAAAAATCCATATTAGTGACCCTGTCGCCAATAGACAGACTTTATTTCCCTCATCTCCTATTTTTTCTTTTGGCTTCTCTGATGTCATCAATCTGTTGGTTGCTAACTCTGTGACTTAGTGACAGAAGATGCAGAAAAATGTGTGCCAAACCGGGCGTGGTAGCACAAGCCTGTGGTTCCAGCTACTTGGAAGGCTGAGGTGGAAGGATTGCCTGAGCCCAGCAGGTCGAGGCTGTGGTGGCCGTGAGCAGCGCGCCACTGTACTCCAGCCTGGGCCATGGAGTGAGACTCCGATTCAAAAAAAAAGAAAAGAAAATGTGTACCATACATTATCAGTTAGCCACCTTACTATCTCAGCTTTGTTTATCTCAATTGTAAAGAGGGAAATAATAACCTTAATCAAATCAAGATTTAGAATCAAGTGATTGAGGGTCTTTTTCCAGTCAAACATTCTTGAAGTTGAGAGATAATGAATATCTTGCATGCAAGACCTCATAGCCTCTGATTCTTCTTTTTACTATTTTAGTCTCTAAACCATAAAGCATTTATGAAGATTCATTTACTTAAGTCTCTGCTTTGCCTCAGCTCTGGTTCGTGTTTTTATGTGCAATCAAAGCAAACAGTGGCTTGGGTTTATCTTTTGCTTATCACACTCTCTGGCTATCTTCCCTACTTTATGGATGTCCTTTGTTTTCCTTGAAAGTTCTCCAGAGTACTGCTCTTACACCACATATGTAAAGCACATAGTAAGATAGTGACAAAATTCTGGTGAGTGATATTTTTTAAGCTGTATGGCTTAATTTCTAGATCTGATAGGGACAGGAATTCACTTGCTGCATTCATTCTAAATGTGACAGGAACATGAATTTATGTGCCTCATTCTTTTTAGATCTGATAGGGAATTCACAATCTTAGTTCTTTTTAGATCTGATAGGAATCTGAATTCACCTGCTCCATTCATTCTAGATCTGATAGAGATCTGAATTCTTTTTCGATCTGATAGGGACCTGAGTTCATATGCCCCATTATTTTTTGATATGATAGGTACCTGAATTCACACACTTCATTCTTTTTAGATCTGATAAAGATCTGAATTCACATGCTCCATTCATTTTAGATCTGATAGGGACCTGAATTCACTTGCTACATTCATTCTAGATGTGATAGGAACATGAATTTATGTGCCCCATTCTTTTTAGATCTGATAGGGACCGGAATTCACATGCTCCATTCTTTTTAGATGTGATAGCAACCTGAATTTCACATGCTCCATTCAATCTAGACCTGATAGAAACCATTCTCATGTTCTTGTCACTGTCCCAGGCTGAGCCAGCTGCCCCAAATACATGGAGTGAAGAACTGAGGAACTGCTTCCCAGCTAGCACCTTACTGAAGAGCAGAAGGAACAGCACTTTTAAGACTCCCACGGTATTTACTCAAACAGCTCATTAATTTCCTAATATTCCAAACATTCTTCACTTTCATTGTACCACCGAACACTTTAAGTGGTGGCAGGTGGTCTGGAGTTCTATCAACTACAAGAGCACCTGATGTACAGATGAATAGAAAACAAATATAGCAGAAGGAATATACAAATGCTGGGTTTTGAGAAAGGCACATCAAAGGCTTGTCGGTTGCTCCGTGAGCGACCTCAGAGTTACATCACGGAGAGAGTAATAGACCACTGAGAATGGGAGGAGAAAGCCACCTTGATGAAGTGTCGGTTTGGTCTTTGTGAGGGTTAATTTTAGGTGTCAACCTGGCTGGTTGAAGGATGCCTAGATGCCTAGTAAAGCATTGTTTTTGGATTGCCTGGGGTGGCAGCTTGTTTCCAGAGAAGATCGGTGTTTGAGTCAGTGGACTGAGTGGGAAAGACCTACTTTCAATGTATGCAGGCTCTATCGCATCGCCTGGGGACCCAGATGGAACAAAAAAGTCAGAAGAAAGGTGAATTCTCTCTCTTTCTCTTCCAGAGTGGAATGCTCTTCTTCTCCTGCCAGGACTCTAGGTCCTTTTGCCTTCGAACCATGCAGCCTACAACACCAGAGTGATCAGCCAGCTACCCGGTGGCCGGTTGTTCACATTGGGCAGTGTTTTGTCCTTAATGAAGTACACACTTACTCTGGTTATGAATTTGCCTTCCCTGAATGCAATGCTTCTGCCAAAACTGCCATCCATGGACTTATAAAATGCCTTATCCACTGTCATAGTATTCCACACAGCATTCCTTCTGAGCAAGGAGCTCGCATCATAACAGATTAAGGCCATCACAGGAGATGGTTACAGCCAAAGAAGTGCAGCAATGGACTCATGCTCACCCACCTCACTGGTCTTAGCATATACCCATCATTCGGAAGCAGCTGGCTTGATAGGATTGTGGAACAACCTTTTGAAGTCGCAGTTATAGTTCCAGTTGAGTGGCAATACCTCACAGGGCCAGGACAAAGTCTTCAGAGAGTTGTATGTGCTCTGAATCCATGTCCCATATGTGATATTGTTTCTCCCTTAGCCAGCATTTATGAGTCCAAGAGTCAAGGGGGAAAATAAGAGTGGTACCAACCACTGTTGCCCCTAGTAATCTACTAGAACATTTTTTTACTTCCTGTTTTCATGACTTTATCCTTTGCCAGCCTAAAAGTCTTAGCTCCAGAGAGAGAAATGTTTTTACTAGGAGACATAGCAATGATTCCAGTGAATTGAAAGTTAAGTCTGCCACCTGGCCACCTTGGGGTTCTTATGCCTCTGAGTCAACAGGCTATGAAGGAAGTTACAGCATTGGCTGGGGTGATTGATCTGGACTGTAGAGAAGAAATTGAGCTACTACTCCAGAATGGAGGTAAGAAATACAGAAGATTTTTCCTACTGGCTTTGTCTCTCTCAAGAACTCTGATACGGTGTCCTTCTGCCTCCTTTTTCACTGCCCTTTGCTTTCTTCAGCACCACATTTTTTTATCCTGTGGCTCATTTTAAAAAATCTTAATTAGTTGTCAAATAGATTCTCCAATGGTGTTAGCAAATACAGGGCTTACGCTATTAACCCATTTTTGTATAGTTCTTTATATTTCTTTCAAGCACTTTTACTTTATTTTTTGCAATAACCCTATAAAGTATTTTGATCTCCACTCTAAGGATATAGAAAAGTTGCTGAGAGGGTATTTACCCAAGATACCACTGTCAAATGTGAAGAATCTTTAAACTCTTATTCATATTATGTTGTCCTCTTCATTGGACAATTTGCAGGGTTGTTTTTATTTCAGAGGAGACGTTAAACCTTATAATGGGGTTGTAATTGTGGAAAAGTAAAGAACAACTTTGCTCCATATTTCTTCAAATCTCCTCAGGTATCAGCTGACTATGTCTGCCCTTTCTCCACTTCTGGTGGCTGGCTCTACCATATAATCTTTGCAGGAATTTACTTAGTTATTAGGGTGGAATTAAAACTGCATTTTGGAGCTACCATTAGGATTTGTGCAAATCTTTGAGACAATTTAGGAATTTAAATACATGTATCAGTGATGGCGAATTCATTTCAACTCTTGGCCAACTCTGATAAATTATTAGTGGCTATCTCCTTGAAAAGGATTCCAAGGCTGTATCTGCAGAAAAGCATCATGATTGATTATTGATGTCTGCCAGGCGTTAGTGTGGAGGAAGTAGTCAGATACTTGCAGTGTACTTGCTGTCCCTGACATATACAGAGACATAGCCTATTAGACTTAGAATGGGTCCCATAGATCATTGACTCCAATTTCTTTGTTTTACAAATTAGGGAATTAAAGTCTAGAGAAGAAAGGGATTCTCAGTCTTGCTGCACTGGTGCTGTGTCACTTAAAGGCAAAGGGCAGTGTTGCTCTGTTGTTCTGGTTTGACTTCTTGACTCTGCAGAAAGTGCTAGCCACTGTATAAGAAATAGGTATGATGTCCCTCCTTTATATTCCCATTGAAGATACCTTTCTTGGCTTTCCATATTTCTTTTCTCTTTCCTTTTTCTTTTTTTGAGTCAGGGTCTTACTCTGTTGCCCTGGCTAGAGAGCAGTGGCACAATCATGGCTCACCGCAGCTTCGACCTCCTGGTCTAAGTCAATCCTCCTGCATCAGCCTCCCAAGTACCTGGGACTACAGGCATGTGTCACAATGCCTGACTGATTTTTTGTTTTACTTTTTGTGGAGATGAGGTCTCACTATGTTGCCCATGCTAGTCTTGAACTCCTGGGCTCAAGCAATCCTCCCAGCTCAGCCTACTCAACTGCTGGGATTATGGGTGTGAGCCCCCATGCCTGACTGACTTTCCACATTTCTTGGACTCCAGCTATACAGAACTTTTCTGTTGCTTTCCTTGTCACTGCCTTGGATTCCTCTCTCTACCTGACCCTGCCTTTACGTACTGTAGCTCAGTCTTCAAAGCTATTCTTTCTCTCAACTCACCTATCAATGAATCTACCTTATGTTTCTCATTGTTGTTCCATATACAACATATTACAAGACAAGCATTGCTTAATACTCTACCCCTTCTATGGGCTACTTGGGTCACAAAATGGAATTCTTAAGGACACAGTGTCTTAATCACAACAGAAAACTCCCAAATGGTTAGAATTTGGAGCACCAAGAGAGGCTGGTCTTTGTGAGACACGAGATATTTTGGCAGAAAGACCATGCATGGGCAGCAGTTATCAAATCAGGGAGAGTCCTGACTTTATAAAAAATATCAATATATGTTTTTCTATCATCTCGCATTCAATGAGCCTTCCAACTCTTTGATTCCCTTGCTTTTATATAGCTCTTATATAGCAATAACTCTTAATAGTTGTGTACATTTTACAGCTATAGAAATCAAAGACACGCAGGAGTAACAATTTGCTCTAAGTCTTTTGACAAGTTATAGGCAGGGCTGGGATGAATAATTGCTGCCAGCAACTCCACAGCTGCCCCTCACTGCTCCTTAGCCCACAGAGCTACCCTACTGTTCTTCACACTTTGGTCAAAAGCCAATTTTTCTCATCGTCCTGCTCTACAGAGGCTCAGCACACTTCAATAGGATTTGAAGGTACTGAGCTCCCATTAATGATATTTGCTTTTCAAACATGCAGTGATACTTTAGTGGATAAATGTTATATCTAGTCTAAACTCACACCCTTTATTTAGTCTCAAACAAAGCTCCCTTCCAGCATGAAAACGTGGGATTAAAACATAACCATTTATAAGGTGGTTCTGGAACACAGAGTACAAACAAACAGGCACTGCGTCACCCTGTCAGCCATTTGAGCTCCGTTGAGATCCAGACGGTGTCCCAAGAAACATCGCATTACATTCTTTCATCTGCAGCTATGACAGGGCATGTACTTTTCTCAGGGATCACAGACCTAGGGTCAATGTCAAAGATTATAGCCATGGTTCTACAAACCACAAAACGTTCTGTTCACAGAAGGATTTATGGGAATGGGATATGGTCTGCTATTAAGAAATATTTACAAGTCCTCTAAGAAGCGTATATGGAAGCAACATTTTAAATTTTCAAGGTCAATAAACACATAGGCAAATGTGAAGTGCCTTGAACTGAATAAATAATAATATTTAACATTTAACATTAATTATCTTCCACATTCCAAGCTCTGTAATCGAAAGTGTTTATATACTTTTTTTTTTTTTTTTGATAAAACCTCACTGTCTCTCAGGACACAATTTCAGCTCATCCTTCTGAGTAGCTGCAATATAGGTGCAAGACACCACACCAGGCTATTTTTTTTTTGGTAGAGAAGAGGTCTAACTATGTTGTCCAGGTTGGTTTCGAACTCCTGAGCTCAAGCAATTCTCCCGTTTCAGCCTCTCAAAGTACTAGGATTACAGATGTGAGCCACCATGCCCAATCACACACATGACCTCTAATTCACATAACAACACATTGCAAGTTAGATATATACATCTGTTTAAAGGAGCAATGTTTAGGAATGTAACCTCCACTAGGATCGCCTATCACCCATCAAGGATGAAATTAGGATTTGAATTTAGTTTTCTCTGACTCAAATTTTTAAATATTAAGCCACTCTGACTCATAATCTGTATGCAATCTGTGTAATACCAACCTAATAAGAGACCAAAAAAATGCTAGAAACAGTTTCATGTGCTACATTTTAAAGCATCAATTAATATTCTACAGCACCGTATAAGCCAGTGTGAGCTTTAAACATTAATAATGATTAGCAGTACTGAACAAGAAAAAAATAAAGAAAGCAAAAGTCTGTTTTATGTGACTTGAGTGGCAATGGGAAGGTCACTTTTGCTTTAGAATAGCCCATCCTGTTACCATGCCTGGACTTTCATGAAATTAGGGACTGTCAGATTGAAAGAACCCTGAGAGATCATCCATTTTGTCAGTGAGGAAGTGAGGTTCAGGTTCGTAAAGTGGCATCCAAAGTTTTCATAACTACTTAGTGTGAGAAAAAAGAGTCATGGCCCCAGGCGTATTTAGCTTTTAGGCTTTCCAGAGTCCTGATTAAAAATACAAGTACTTAATATAAACATTGAACATAGATTTCATTATATGCCAACTCAGATTCATAGATGGTAGCTGTATGAATCATGTTGACAAGGATTTGGAGGATGCACCTAGAATCTGCAAAAGAGAATGAATGTCATGATTCATTATTGATGTCTGTTCTAACTACAGGAAGGGAAATTTAGTGTGCATGTGCTACATAGTATCTATTTTGAGCTTAAAGATGAAAAACTCCCTAACTTTTTTATTATCAGAGTGAAAAATGTCTGACTCTACCATCAGAAGACTTACTTTCACATCCTGGCTGAGCTGTGTCCCTAAATCTTAGTTTTCTCATCTATAAAAGGGAGTAATTATGGCTACCTTGCCTATCTCATAAAATATCCACGATGCTTAAAAAGAGGTAACACCTGAGGATGTGCATTGTCAATGTAGGTACCACTGTTTATAGTAGAAAGCCAAGAGACTGCTGGGCTCAGAAAGAGGGAAAAAGAATTTAAATTTTGAGCAGGAGGATATTACTCTTAATGTTTTCTTCAGCTAGTCATATTGTGAAAATTGGCCTAAAGTGTCTGGAGTTCTTCAAGAAGGGGTAGAATCACCACTGGGTGTTAGAGGGAAGAATGTGGCCCTAATGAGAATGCTCTGAGTTTGTTCTATCAAACAGTGGGGGTGAGGGGAAAATAACTTTTTGAGAGGTGCGATGAACAGTTTTAAGTTTTGGGAAGTTCTTTCAGTATAGACCCAAATTTCCTTAGGAAATGGATATTTTCACTTCTTTTCCAAACTGAGGGTGGTTTGGTTCGCATCCTAATAATATTTTGATTTGAATGTATGCATGCTCTACTCTGGCCTGGCTTTCCCGGCCCCCTACAACCTGGCTCTGGCTTTTCTCACACTCTTCTCTCTCTCTTGTTTTTTTTTTTTTTGAGTCAGAGTCTCACTCTGTTGCCCAGGTTGGAGGACAGTGGCATGCTCACCGCCACCACAGCCTTGACCTCTTGGGCTCAGGTGATCCTACCGCCTCAGCCTTCCGAGTAACTGAAACTGCAGGCATGCGCCACCACGCCCGGCTAATTTTTTGATTTATTGTAGAGACAAGGTCTTGCCATGTTGCTCAGGCTGGTCTGGAACCCCTGACCTCAGGCAATTCTCTCACCTCTGCCTCTCAAAGTGCTGGGATTACAGGCTTGAGTCACCGCGCCCGGCACTTCTCTTTTTAAATTTCTTCCTCCCTAGCCAGACTTTTCTCTAAAGAGATCTCCCTTCCTTCTACTCACTCATGCCTTTTCTAATGCCCCTCTCTCTCCCTGGAAACCTACTTTGCTGCAATGTTTTTAACAGTCC
>CAUYQG010147248.1:0-14905 GCA_963574415.1 Tarsius wallacei | reverse complement strand
GCTCAATCCAACAAGAAGTAATAACTATTTTAAATATATATGCACCGAACACTGGAGCTCTTATATTTATAAAATATTACTAAATCTAAGAGAGGACCTAGCTAGCCACAAAATAATAGAGGGGGACTTCAACACCCCACTAACAGCTTTAGGTCAATCATTGAGGCAGAAAACTAATAAAGAAATCTTGAAATTAAATTTGGCACTTGGACAGCTGGACCTAATGGACATCTATAGAATACTGTGCCCAACAACCACAGAATACATATTCTTCTCATCTGCAAATGGAATATACTTGAAGATTGACCACATGCTCGGTCATAAAGCAAGCCTTTTTTTTTTTTTTTTTGAGTTGGAGTCTCACTCTGTCACCCAGACTGGAGTGCAGTGGCCGCTCCCTGCCACCGCAGCCTTGACCTGCTGGGCTCCGGCGATCCTTCTGCCTCAGCCTTCCGAGTAGCCGGAGTTACAGGCGTGCGCTACCATGCCCGGCTGATTTTTTGATTTATTGTAGAGATGAGGTCTCGCCAAGTTGCCCAGGCGGGTCTCGAACCCGCGGGCTCAGGCAATCCGCTCACCTCAGCCTCCCAAAGGCACGGGATTACAGGCTGAGCCACCGAGCCCGGCTATAAAGCAAGTCTTAATAAATTCTTAAAATATTGGAATCATACCAAGCATCTTCTCTGACCACTGTGGAATAAAAATAAAAATCAATACTAGCCAGGTGAAGTGGCTCACATCTGTAATCCCAGAACTTTGGGAGGCTGAGGTGGGAGGATTGCTTAAGCCCAGGAGTTCAAGACCAGCCTGGGCAATAAAGTGAGGCCTTGTCTCTACAAAAAATAAAAAAAGTTATCTGAGAATGGTGACACATGCCTCTACCCCAGCTAACTGAGAAGCTGAAGTAGACGGATTGCCTGAACTCAGGAAGTTGAGGCTGTAGTGAGCTGTGAGTGTGCTACTTCACTCCAACCTGGGTGACAGAGTGACACTGTGACTCAAAAAATAAAAAATAAACCAATGCCAAGAGGGACCGACCCTCAAAACCACACAAGTACGTACAAACTAATCAAATTATTCCTAAATTATTTTTTTAGTAAATAATGAAATCAACACAGATATTAAAAATGCTTTGGAATAAATGAAAATAAAAACACAGTTTACCAAAACCTCTGGGATGCACATAAGTAGCGCTAAAGGGAACATTTATAACACTACACACCTGATCAAGAAAATAGAAGGATTTCAAATAAAAAACTTAACATCTCACTTAAAGGAACTAGAAAAAAAAAAAAAAAGAACTAAACTTAAAGATACCAGAAGAAAAAAATAACCCAAATCAGCAGAACTAAATGAAATTGAGCCAAAAAAAATCCCATTAAAATGTTCAAAAAATCAAAAAGTGGATTCTTTGAAAGGATAAATAAGATTGATAGACCTCTGGCCAGATGAAAGGGAGAGAAAGGGAGAGAGAGGGGGAGAGGAGAGGGAGAGGGAGAGGAAGAAGGAGAGGGAGAGGTTGAAACAAGTAAAATCAGAAATGGGCTGGGCTCGGTGGCTCAGCCTGTAATCCCGCGCCTTGGGAGGCTGAGGTGAGTGGATTGCCTGAGTCCGCGGGTTCGAGACCCGCCTGGGCAGGCGAAACCTCATCTCTACAATAAACCAAAAAAATCAGCCGGGCGTGGTAGCGCACGCCTGTAGTTCCGGCTATTTGGAAGGCTGAGGCGGAAGGATCACCGGAGCCCAGCTGGTCGAGGCTGCGGTGGCCGGCAGCGGTCACTGCACTCCAGTCTGGGCGATCAAGTGGGACTCCAACTCAAAAAAAAAAAAAAAAAAAAATCAGAAATGGAAAAGGTAAGGTTACAACCAATCCCACAGAAATACAAAAGATTCTCAGAGATTATATAGACATCTGTATGTGTGTAAGCTAGAAAATCTAGATGAAATGGATGAATTCCTAGAAACACACAACTTCCCAAAATTGGAACAGTAATAAATTGAAACTCTGAACAGTCCACAATAATGAGCCTCAAAACTGAATCAGTAATAAAATACCTACCTATCAAAAAAAGTGCCAGACCAGATGAATTCACAGCCAAATTCTACCGGACATACAATGAAGTTCTGGTACCAAACCTACTGAAATTTTTCAAAAAAATTGAAAAGAAGGGACTTCTCCCTAATTCATTCTTATAAAGCAAATATCATCCTGAGACCAAAAAAAAAAAAAAAAAAAATGGCAGGCACAACAAAGAAAAAAATTACAGGCCAATATCCCAGATGAACACTGACATGAAAATCCTCAACAAAATAATAGCAAACCACATCCAGCAGCACACGAGAAAGATCATTCATCATGACCAGTTGGGCTTTATTCCCAGGATGCAAGACTGGTTCAATATACACAAATTAACAAACATAATTTACCACAAGCAGAAATAAAAACAAGAACCACATGATTATCTCAAATGATGTCCAAGAAGCATTTTATAAAATTCAAAATCCCTTAATGATTAAAACTCTCAATCATCTAGGCATCAAATGGACATTCCTTAAATAATAAGAGCCATCTATAACAAACCCATAGCCAATATCATATTGAATGGGCAGTGGTTGGAACCATTCCCTTTGAAAACTGAAAAAGGGCAAGGAGGTTCACTCTCATCACTCCTATTTAACATAGTACTGGAAGTCCTAGCCAGAGCAATCAGGCAGAAGAAAGAAATAAAAGGCATCCAAAAAGGAAAAGAGGAAGTTAAATGATTTCTCTTCACAGATGATATGAGTCTATATCTAAAAAACTTTCCACTAAAAGACTACTAGACTTTATAAGCCACTTCAGTAAAGTCTCAGGATAAAAAATTAACCTTCAAAAATCAGTAGCATTTTCTATAGAACCAACAATGTTCAAGCCGAGAACCAAATAAAAAACATAATCCCATTTAAAACAGCCACATACACACAAAAATCCTGGGAATACGTGTAGCAAAAGAGGTGAAGGATCTCTATAAGAACTACAATGCATTGACATGAACAAATGAAAAACATTACATGCTCATGGATGAGAAGAATCAATATTGTTAAAATGTCCATGCTAGTGAAAGCAGTCTACAGATTCCAGTGCAATCCCTATCAAACTACCAGAGTCATTTTTCAGAGATCTAAAGAAAAAATACTTAGATACATATGGAGCAAAAAAGAGCCCAAATAGCCAAAGCAATCCTAAGCAAAAGGAACAAAGTCAGAGGCATCATATTGTTGGACTTCAAACTTTACTACAAGGCTACAATAACAAAAACATCATGGTACTGGTACAAAAATAGACACATAGACCAATGGAACAGAACAGAGAACCCATAAACAAAGCCACTGGCCTACAACCAACTGATCTTTGACAAAGTTGACAAAAATAAGCAATGGGGAAAGGGTATCTTATTCAATAAATAGTGCTGAAAAAACAGGCTAACTATATGCAGCAGAATGAAGCAGACCTTTTCCTTTCATCATATACAAAAGTTAACTGAAAATGAATTAAATACTTAAATGTAAGACTTCAGACTATAAAAATCCTACAAAGAAACCTATAAAACACTCTTCTGGACATCGGCCCAGGCAATGAATTTATGAACCAAGTCCTTCAAAACAAATGCAGAAAAAACAAAGTTGACAAGTGAGACCTAATTAAACAAAAGAGCTTCTGAACAGTAAAAGAAATTGTCAGCAGAGTAAATAGATAACTTACAGAAAGGGAGAAAATATTTGCAAACTATACATCTGACAAAGGACTAATATCCAGAATCTACAAGGAACTAATCATCAGAGAAATGGAAATCAAAACCACAATGAAATACTATCTCACACCAATTGGGTTGGCTATTATTAATTTCAAAAAACAACAGATGTTGATGAATTGCAGAGAAAAGGGAACACTCATGCACTGTTGGTGTTGCTAATTCAACCCCTGTGGACAGTAGTGTGGAGATTTCTCAAAGAACTAAAAATAGAGTTACCATTCAACCCAGCAATCCCATTATGGTATAAACCTACAGGAGCATAAATTGTTCTACACCAAAGACATCTGCACTCACATGTTTATCTCAACACTATTCACAATAAGAAGACATGGAATCAACTTAGGTGCCCATCAACAGTGGACTGGATAAAGTAAATGTGGTACATTTACACTATGGAATACCATACAGCCATAAAAAAGAACAAAATCATGTCCTTTCCAGCAATGTGGATGCAGCTAGGGGCTATTATCCTAAGCAAATTAACATAGAAGGAGAAAACCAAATACCACCATAGCTTAAACGCTGGGTGTAATTATGGAAACAGCAGACACTGGGGACTCCTAAAGGGGAAAGGAGGGAGGGTAACAAGCATTTAAAAATTACCCTTTTGGTACCATCCTCATCATTTGGATGACAGGCACAGTAGAAGTCCAAACCCTACCAACATATAATTTCCCTATGTAACAAACCTGCACATTTAGCCCTTGAATATAAAAAAATTATTGAAGTATAATTGACAGAATAAATTTAAAAATTATTAAGTATAACTGACAGAAAACTGAATAAATTTAAAATAAAAAACCAGAGTAAATTTAAAGTGCACATTTGTATAGATATAAATAAATAAATAAAATGAGAAATAGCCCGTGTCATGGATGCTATGTCACAGAGTTATTGTGAAGATTGAAGCGTCAGTACGTGTAAATGCATTTATGAATAAATTAAATAGCAGTCTGGACATAAGAATGCTCAGTAATGTTAGCTATCATTATGGTTTCTGGAATCAGATTTACCACTTATTGATACAAGGTCAAATTTTTTTTTGAGCTTCAATTTCCTCATCTATAAGGATAAGATTAATATCAAATATCTTGCTGCTGCTATGAGAATTAGATGACATAACAAGTAAAATCAAACTTTGCCTAGTGCGTGTTACACAGGAGGGACTCCATTGAGGTTGATTTAGTGCTGTTCTGCTTGAGGAAAAGACAACGTCTTATTTTTCTCTAGAATCTGCTTATTCAGTGGCCCTTAGACTTGGAGAATTTCGAGCACCAAAAATGTTTCTTTTTTGTGAATTAATTTCTTAAGGCTGCCATAGCAAAGTGTCATAAACTGAGCAGCTTAAACAGCTGACAGATTATTATTTCACAGTCCTGGAGACTGGCAGTCTGAAGTCTAGTGTCAGCAGAGTTGGTTCTGAAGACTGCGAAGGAGAATCTGTTCCATGCCTCTCTCCTCATTCCAAAAGCCTCAGACACTTCTTGACTTGTAGATGGCATTCTTCTTGAGTCTTTACATAGTCTTCCCTCTACATACAGCGTCTGTCTCTGTGTACACATTTCTTCTTCTTATCAGAACAGTCGTATTGGATTAGGACCCAACCTAATAACCTCATTTTAATTTGATTACCTCTGTAAGGTCACATTCTGAGTTACTGAGGATCAGGACTTCAGCAACTATTTTGAGATGACACAACTTAATCCTTTGTTTTTTGCCAAGTCAAATCTTTTTTTTTTAAAGATGCGGGGTATAATTCAGGGTTAGGTATACAAACGCTGATTATGCAGGTACCCTTGTTGATGAGGTGTGCCTCTCCTTCCCCTGGCAGTTTCCCTCAACTGCCAATCCCACCCCCATTCCCCTGGCAGTTTCCCACTATTGCCAATCCCTTTCTTATAGTATTATGATAATTGTTCAAGGTCCTCTTATGAGTGAGAACGCCATGGCCAATCTTAAAAACAAAGTAACGGCCATCTGTTTATTCCATCATTTAATTTAAAATTATTTTAAGGTTAATAAAAAGGAAAAATATTATTGCTTTGAAGCAGCAGGACTTTTCATAATAAGATGACTTAGCAGTTTAGGAGACGGGTTCTGAGACATTTTCCCTGCTAAGATCAGTCTTTATTTTTATTTACTTCACATACTTGGTGTTCTGAGAAAGATTTTATTTGAAAATCAGAATACTTGTTACAAAACAACAACAGTAATAAGACATCTCTTAACTGCCGCTGCTATAGAGTACTTGCATGAACATACTGTTCATGTATTAGTAAGTCAAAAACAAAATTCTCTTTTTCTGCACCCTTGCCAGTGCATTTATAATGTCAGCACCTCCAGTTTGGTCCATTCCTTCCATTGTTGCCAATTTCTTTTTCCAGTGAAATAATTTTAGGTATTTCAATTTATCTCTCTGTCAGAGGGTTGATTTCAAGTTTATACTAGGTTTTGTCTCAACTGCTGTGGAATTTCTAGGCCATCTCCAAATTAGGGAGTGAGGACTTAATCATCAAATTTTCATACCTAAGAAAGCATTTGTCACTTGTGTACCTCTCTATACCCCCTTGTCCTCTTCTCCTCCTCTTCTTCTCTTTGTGCTTTGTACTAGACTGTTAGTAACTGAATCTTTGTGTCCCCCAAAAGTCGTAGGTTGACATTTTAACTCCCAATGAGATATTAGGAGATGAGGCCTTTAGGGGGTAATTAGATCATAAACGTGGAGCCTGCATCAATGGGATGAGTGTCCTATAAGAAGAGACACTAGACACCCTCTCTCTCTCTCTCTCTCTCTCTCTCTCTCTCTCTCTCGGATGCCTGTGAGCATACAATGAGAAGACAGCCATCTGTAGAACTGGAAGTTGGCCCTCACCAGACATAGGATCTGCCAAGACCTTGATCTTGGACTTCCCAGTCTCCAGAACTGTGAGAAATGACTGTTTGTTACATGGACATATTATGTAGTGGTAGGGATTGGGTCTCAGGTGGCCCATCCTTCAGATTGTGAACATTGTGCCATTTGTAAAACTCTGATGAGATAAATTGCAGAGGACACAAACAAATGGAGAAACATCCAATGCTCATGGATTAGAAGATTCAATGTCATTAAAATGATCATATTACTCAAACTAATCTACCAATTCAATGCAATTCCTATCAAACCACCAACATCAATTTTCATTTAGGAAAAACAACCCTAAAATTCATATGGAACCAAAAAAATGCCAGAATGACCAAAGCAATCCCAAGCAAAAGGAACAAAGCTCATGGCATCACATTACCTGACTTCGAATTATACTACAATGCTACAGTAGTCAAAACAGCATGGTACTGGTACAAGAGTAGACACATGGACCAATGGAACAGAATAGAGAATCCAGAAATAAACCCAAATACCTATACCAACTGATCTTTGACAAAGCATACAAAAACATACATTGGGAAAAGGATACCCTGTTCTACCAGTGGTGCTGAAAAAATTGGGTAACTACATGCAGAAAAATGAAACTTGCTCCCTATCTCTTTCCATATACAAAAAATTAACTCAAGATGGATTAAAGATCTAAATGTCAGACCTGAAACAATAAAAAATTCTAGAAAAAACCTAGAAAAACTCTTTTGGACATTGGGCTAACCAAAGAATTTACAGGTAAATCCCAAAAGCAAATGCAACTAAAACAAAAACAAATGAGACTTAATTAAACTAAAACCTTCTTCACAGCAAAAGAAAAGCTGTATCTTACTAGTTTATATAGCATTGAATTAAGAAATAAGGTGTAATAAGATGTGGTTTATGAGATTTACCAACTATGCTTTAGAGAGTCTAGTTGGTCTTCTGCTATGTATTTCAGCTCACAGTATGTGTCTTTTTAATGAACTTCATTTTTGGAGGAAGATAAAATAGTTGTAGGCTTTAAAATATTATTCAATATTGTTTTTTCAAATCCTATGCCTGGTGCATAATTAATGATAACCAGGCATTTGCGAACTTGAGATGTAAGAATGAACATCAGCAGAAGCAGCAGATAATAGAGACAGACAGGCAGGGTCTCCAGACACTAGAATTATTTGACACAGACTTTAAAATAAATTATGCTTGTTATATTTATGAAGATGAAAAACAAATTAGCATATTTCAACCAAGAGCCAGAATCTATAAAAAGCAATATGAACACGTTGAAAGGACTTCTTCTTTGGGGTACAGTAAGATAACTGGACGAAGCATGGTGGCTCATATCTGTAATCCCATCACTTTGGAGACTGAGGCAGGATTGCTTGAAATCAGGAGTTCGAGACCAACCTGGAAAACAAAGCAAGACTCTGTCTGTACAAAAAAATCTATAAATTAGTCAGGCGTAATGGTACATGCATGTAATTCTAGCTACTCAGGAGGCTGAGGCAGGAGGATTGCTTGGGCCTAGGAGTTCAAGGCTGTGGTGAGGCATAATTGTGGTATGGTACTCCAGCATGGGTGATAGAGAGAAATTCTGTCAAAAAAAAAAAAAAAAAAAAAGAAGGAAGGAAGGAAAGAAAAGAACTGAAGTAACTGTCAACAGACTGCACTCCCACCGAGAACAACTAGAAAACATAAATACAATTCAAAACTCATCTGCTTAAGGCGATGGAGAATTAGTATGCCTAAGGCTCCAGAGAAGGAAGAAACTCGGGGCACTGAGCTGACTTCCACAGCCACTTTTATGCTAGAGGCAAGTGTCAGTCCTCGTGCCTGATGGACAATTTGGGAGGGTTTCAGCAAGAGAACAAAGAAACCAACAGAACTTTTGACAGAGATGTGGAGGGTCTCAAGCTAGCTGTTTTTCCCTTTAAGACATTTTGCTGAATACTAAAGAGGCATGAGAAGATAACATGATCATACTTGTTATTAATGGCAAAGCTGATATTTGGGTCTTAGACTGAAAGACAAAAGGGGGTTGTTTAATCATTATCAATTTCTTGGCCCCTGTAGCAGACGCCTTCAGAATGCCTCCACCATAAGTTTGCCAGACATAGGAAATAAAGATGCAGGTTACCTATTAAATTTGAATCTCAGATTAATAAGAAACTTATTTTTAGCATAAGTATGCCTCAAATATTGTATGCAACCTTACACACATATCCCACACTACAGACAAGGGTTTAAGTGGCCACATTTATGCCTCCAGGTGCTCGCTCTGGCACTCTCTCTCCTTCCCTCTCTTCTTTTTTCTGCTCTTCTTTCCCTCTTTCTCTACTTAAAGGCACAGGGAGTGTACTCAGAGGACCTTGGACATTGGAGCCGTAAAGTTTTGTCAAGGTAAAATCACCTTGGTATGCCAAGCTACATGTATGTTGAATTTATGTGATGGTAGAGAAAGCTGTTTGCAGAGAGGAGACTGGAGTAGAAGTGAAGAGAGAGAAGCTGCATGACGACTTCCACACCCCCCAAAGCACAGCCATGCATGCTACACTCAGATCCAGAAGATTCTTCTGTATCTCCACTAATGAGTAAGCTCTCCTTACTTGTAGGCCAAGTCCTGACTAAACCTCCTGCAGGAATTAATGGAAGCTCATGGCTAGTGGTGGGTTGAACTTTCTGGTTGAATTCGAGGAGGCAGGTCCATTTCCTGTTTTTGTTGTGGTATGCAGTGGGCACTGTGCCTAGATGGACAACGTGCAGCCAGTGCCACCAGTTCCCTTTCTGCTCACCCTGCCAGGGACTTCATGGCCAGGTGACTCAGACCTGCAGACCAGATTCTTTAGATACATAGAGAAGAGGACTAAGGGGCTACACTGGGTCAGGGAGCTTTCTGGCAAACCCCTAAATGTAGCCCCTAGGATGTCAAGTATCGAGGAATCTCTACTAGTTCAATCATATACCCACCTGTGCACACATGCCCCCACGTGCTCTAACCATCCTTTCTTCTCTTTTCATCACATTTATTATCATACCTACTCCCTAGCTCCTCTTTGAAATCCAAGTGTCATGATACATCAAATCATTCTTGAGGTCCAAAGTGGCCCAAAGCAAAAAGGTGAGTGCCAGGCAGTGGCGACCTGAGCTTCTTCAAGGGATGCCTCCCTGAGGTGTAGGCTTTATTTTTTAAGGATCAGGATATTGTAGACAGTGGCACAATCACTTTCTGACTGCTGCAATCTTCTTAGGAGCTTCTTTGCTCCAAAGGAGCAGAATATCAAGTTATTTTATCTCTGCCAGGGAATGCAAATCAGCCACGACAGATAGCATCAAAGGTTGTGCTGACCCCAAGCGAGCACAGTGTTCTTTTCTTCCTCACTCTCTCAGCCAAATTGCCTAAGGCCTAGGAGAAAACTACCCAAGGGTACCCAACCAAGAGTTCATACTTAGCCAGGGCACAATTTCAGCTCTGACTACTAAAAATAAAGATTTGTCTCTCTAACCAAAAACCTCATCCCTTAGATCTAGAAAGAAATGCTCACAAAATTTATAGCCAACATCATTCTACTTATACTGTTTCTTTAAATCCTCCCAGATCCACGATCTGACTTAACTTCACAGGTCCTATATGCTGCCCACAGAAGGACTTAGTGGACATTCATGAAGTCGCTCCAGTGCCCACGACCTATAGCACTGAAGTTTCCACCTGCTTCTTGCAGACCCTGTACTGGGGAGCTTGGGTGACCAGGGATGAGCAGCATGTGTAACTGTCTTCACCACAGTCATTTTCTTGAGACTTTGCCCATGATATTATCTAGTCCAGTCAGGATTTCCACTGGTGTGCTGTGGTAGAAGCTGTGCCTTTTCTCCTACAAGCCTTGAATTAGAAGTCAGGCAGCTTCCAATCTGCGGGGTTCCACTTGCAAACTGAGCTAACACTCTGGGTGACTGAGTAGAAAAATGTCTGAAGGCAAATGATAGTAGCATGGTTGAGCTACTGGACCAGCCACACTGAAGGGCTTTCCAGGCACACACCAACTAATCCCCTTCCTTCCTTATCCCAGTCTTGAATTGCATTTTATGTTATGTACAAGTAAAGATATGTAGACCAACTAACAAATATTCTAGTGAGTAATGTGACACAGCTATTTATTTAAAAACTGCTACTGTGTGTGTGGTATCTCCTAATATTGCTCAGTGTGCAATCCGCACATATAGTGGGGGCTCTGGCATAGGGGAAAGTGTATATCTTTTTTTTTTTGAGTGGGAGTCTCACTTTGTCACCCAGGCTGGAATGCAGTGGCACACTTATGGCCACTGCAGCCTCGACCTGCTGGACTCAGGTGATCCTTCTGATTCAGCCTTCCAAGTAGCTGGAACTACAGGTACGTGCCACCATGCCCGACTAATTTTTTAATTTATTGTAGAGACAAGGTCTCACCAAGTTGCCCATGCTGGACCAAGTTGCCCCTGGACTCAGGCAATAATCTCACTCCGCCTCCCAAAGTGCTTGGATTACAGGTTTGAACCACTGAGCCCAGCCAAGTGTATATCTTAGAGCTGCATTTGCAAAGTAAACATAATGTTTATATCTAGACTGTTTGCATATTTGGGTGGTTTGTAAGGGCAGACTGACAGATTATGTCTCTCCCCATTCATTCATTCAATCATTTATTAATACAGAAATATTAATGAATACCTAATATATGCCAGGCCCTCATAGGTGAACAAGACAACATAGTTGTCCTTCTACTTTTAATGGGGGAGATTGATCATAAACAAATTAATATATATTAGAGCAAATAATAAAGTATTGTGAATAAAAATAAATCAAGACAAAGGTAATGCAGAGAGTGGCAGGAACGGTGTAAAATTAAATGGAGTAAAATTAAATGGTGTAAAATTAAATGGAGTCCCTCTGAGAGGTGACATTTGAGAGGAGATCTGACTGGAGTCAGAAGGTGAGTCATGTGAAGATAGGGCAGGAAATTCCAGGCAAAGGTAGCAGTCAGTGCAAAGACCTTGAGGCTGGAACACTGTTGGCATGTTTGAGAAACAACTAGAAAGAGAGTGTAGCTGGAGCAGAACAAAGGAAGAGGAGAATATGGTAGAGGAAGTAATAGAAGCAAGCAAGGGCCAATCCCATAGGGCTTCTGGGACCAGAAGAACAAGGGTCCCTAACTCCCAGGCCAGGAACTGGTACCAGGCTGCACAGCAGGAGGTGAGTGGCAGACAAGGGAACCAAGCTCCATCTGTATTTGCAGCTGCTCCCCGTCACTCTCATTATTGCCTGAGCTCCATCTTCTGACAGATCAGAGGCGACATTAGATTCTTATAGGAGTGTGAATCCTGTTGTGAACTGCACATGCAAGGGATCTAGGTTGCAGGCTTCTTATGAAAATCTAATACCTGATGATCTGAGGTGGAGTTGAGGCAGTGATGCTAGCACTGGGGAGTGGTTGCAAATACAGATTAACATTAGCATTGAGGTTTCACTGCAGAGACCATAATAAATCAATTGCTTGCATACTCATATCAAAACCCTATTTGAGTGGCAACTGAATTGATGTACTCCAATTGTACAGCTGCATGTGGTGGCAGGCTTAAAGTCAGAATCCAACACTTATTTTCATCCGTGTGTGGCCTGTTCATTATTTTACTTACCATTTCCTTTCTACACCTCTTTTTATTTTATTTTTTTTATTTTTATTTTTTTTTGAGTTGGCGTCTCACTTCATCGCCCAGACTGGAGTGCAGTGGCCGCTTCCGGTCACCGCAGCCTCGACTTGCTGGGCTTCGGCGATCCTTCCACCTCAGCCTTCCAAGTAGCTGGAACTACAGGCGTGCGCTACCACGCCCAGCTGATTTTTTGATTTATTGCAGAGATGAGGTTTCGCCTGCCCAGGCAGGTCTTGAACCCGCGGGCTCAGGCAATCCACTCACCTCAGCCTCCCAAGGCACGGGATTACAGGCTGAGCCACCGAGCCGGTACACCTCTTTTTAAAAAAATATCGTGAGTTGCATAATAATTTCATAATATATTACAATGTAATAATAATAGAAATAAAAAGTGCACAATAAATGTTATGTGCTTGAATCATCCCAAAAGCATCCCTTCCCACCTCATCCCTGGTCATGGAAAAATTGTCTTCCATGAAACTGGTCCCTGATGCCAAAAATGTTGGGGACCGCTGCAGAAGCAGATAGCATTGATACTTGTGTCTTGGTATATGCAGGGACTTGTTTTCAGGACCTCCTGATTATATTCAAATCTATGCAAACACAAATCCCACAGTGGTGACCTCAGAACTCACGTGTAAGATAAGCTGGCTCTCCATGTACATGTGGGTTTCGAATCCTGCAAATGCTATATTTTCCATCTGTGTTTAGTTGAAAAAAATTCATATATAGGTGGGCCCACGCAATTCACACCTGTATTGTTCAAGGGTCAACTGTAATCCCTAACTGTGGTGGGCAGCCTTTGAAGAATTTTGAGTGGGTGATTGATGATGTCAGATTTAAGCTTTAAGATGCCTCAACATGAATGAACTTAAAAACATAATGTTGAAAAAAGAAGTGAGTCAAAGAAGAATTAATGAATTAAAAGCAAACAATACTAATTGATTTATTATTCAAGGATACATTTTTTAAAAATTAAAGGCTGCTGGATATAGTAGCTCATACCTGCAATCCCTGTAATTTGGACAAGGTGGAAGTATCGCTTGAGTCCAGTAGTTCTATGCTGCAGTGAGCTATGATTGCACTACTGCAGTCCAGTTTGGGTGACAACAAAATCCCATCTCTGAAAAAAAGAAAAATCAACAAAATGATTAACACAAAATTCAGGATATGGGTTGCATCTCAGGGGAGGCAAGAGAATGCAATTTGTGAGAGAATCCAGGAGATATCTAGTGTTGGTAAATTATATTTTTCAGTTTGGGGGTAGCCACGGAGTGTTCATTTTATTATTACTCTTTAAATCATATAGTCTTGTTTCTAGATAAGATAAATTTCATAATAATTTTTAAAAAAATACTCTAGTTACAGTGATTAAATGACTACAGGCAGGCAGGACTGATGCAGGGAGACATGTGACAGGGTTGTCGCTAGAATCCAGTTAAGTGGAGATGGTGACCATGGACTAATGTGTGGCAGGGAGCAAGCAGGGGTCATATGTGACCGACTATGTTTTAAAAGTGGAGCCAATAGAATTGCATATGCATTGGACATAGGATTTGAGGGTTCGAGGGCGAAAGGCTACATGGCAAGACCTATAGAGGAGAAGCCTGCAGGGCAGCCCTGTTTGGGAGGCATGGGAACCTCACCTCTCCAGACTCTGCTAGCTCTGGTGAGCCTGTGAGTCCAGGTTCTGAGAGGCCATAGTGAAGATCTTCAAGGAAATCCTGGAAAATATGTGATACTGGGGACTAGCAAAGCAGCCCAGGCTTCTCCAGGCCCCACGTCTGCAGGAGCGTCTCTGCATGCTTTTAGGTTCTGAGCCAGCTACCTTGGGAGAGGACTTCAGTGCTGTTTTTCCCAGGGGCACTGGTTTGGAAACAAGGAAGAAAAGGAAGTCTTGGGAGTAAGAGAAGGGAAAATAACGTCTTTCTTTTTCTAGTAATTCACTAGCTAACTGGGCTTTTAATCAATCCAAGCAGTGGAACTGAAGGAGAATAAAAACCAAAACAAAACCCCAGAACCAACACAACTAAACATGGATGATCCTAGAGAGGCACAGGGAAGCAAGGTCAAAGAAGGGCTGCCTTGCCTCCTTGGCAAACTTCCCCAGGTCAGGTTGAAGCCACTTGGAGCAGGGCCACCTGCGGACAGCCCAGTTCCTCCTTGGTCCTGGGCTAGCTCGGTGAATCTGGCTGGTACCATGTGAGTCACATGAGGGGCAGAGAGGCTTCTACTTCTGTGCACCCAGCCAACTATTCCTAAGAAGAAAGAGGCATCCTCAGCGCTGTGCAGTAGCTCTTCTTCCCTTGCCTTGGGGCAGTCAAAAGGATTAATCATAGTTCACTCTTCTGGGGGCTAGATGATATCAGGACCCTAATTTAAAGCCAAAGGTAACCATTGTAAGAGGTGATGAATTGTGTGGAACCTGTGTGAAGCCTTATATATTAAGTGTGATGAATTATGTGAAATGTAACGAAAATATAACCTCATATATTAAGTATGCTGAAACTGTGTGCTGTGACCTCTCCCCTAAAACTTA
>CAUYQG010147241.1:0-15815 GCA_963574415.1 Tarsius wallacei | reverse complement strand
ATGTTGATTCTTCTAATCCATGAGCATGGAATATTTTGTTCCATTTGTTCATGTCATCTTTGACTTCTTTGAGCAGTGTTTTGTAGTTTTTGTTGTAAAGATCTTTCACTTCTCTAGTTAGGGAGATGATGAGGTATTTCGGTTTTTTTGTTTTGTTTTGTTTTTGTTTGACTATTGTGAATGGAATTGTGCTTTTTATTTGGTTCTCTGTCTGTTTGTTTTTGGTGTATAAGAATGTGACTGTCTTTTGCACATTTATTTTGTATGCTGAGACTTTGCCAAAGTCCTTTATCAGTGCAAGGAGGTTTTTGACAGATTCTTTTAGCTTTTTGAGGTACAGAGTCATATATCAGCAAAGAGGGATAACTTGACTTCCTCTTTTCCTATTTGGATGCCCCTGATTTCCCTCTCTTGTCTGATTGCAGTAGCTAGGACTTCCAACGCTGTGTTGAACAGGAAGGGTGAGAGTGGGCCGCCTGGTCTTGTTCTGATTTTCAGGGGAAATGCTTCCAATTTCTGTCTGTTTCAGATTCATCTGTTCTAAAAAAGTTTTACCACTGGACTTTCTAGTTATAACAACAAATACATCTCCCTTTTAATTTAAGATGATTTAAGTAGTCTTTCTGTCACTTGCAACCAGTAAACTGGTCTCTGGGAAGGGGTAGGGAAAGGAAGGCTTGATTTTTTTTTTAATGTTTGCCGATTACTGTGGTGTAACTACTGCCCACTATGCCAGATTTTAAGCTGTTGAGGTTTAACAACCTGTTTGCAAATTTCTGAATATGTAACAATTGGTTATTGTAAGCAGGTTCCCACGGGGCCATTGAGATGAGAAAATTGGTCATCGAGGCACTTGACTAGCCTGTTTCTGCCCTCTGAATATTAGAAAGTTCTCAGACCTCCACTGATACTCCTGAATGGGTAGGGAGAAGTGTTTGATAATCTCCACCAGCACACTTTCTGTTCAAGGGATTAAAATGTCTATGATTGCATTTTCCAAAGGTGGTTTGTAGCTACCTCCCTCATAAGAATCACCTGCTGATCCAGAGTCTGCCTGAGACTGCATGTGAAACACACTCCCCAGCTGGAAGGTGTGTACCATCATCTGAGTATTGCCCTTCTCTCTCTGGTTTGGTGCATGTGTTGTGTGCTTAAGGAGGGCTGGGGCGTTACTTGGTCTTGCCTGTGACTTAAATGTGGGTCTTTAAGGAATTTTTTCTAATAGGGCAGTTAAAAGGCAAAAGATTTATATGATCTGTAGCGAAACCAGGTTACCTCTGCCTTTCTAGAAGTCTAGGATTCTAGAGGAAAAAGGGTTAAGGAAGACATAAGTAGAAAGTTGGGGACTTTCATAGATTTTATACTTCTCTCTCCTCTCATGCCCCACCCTCAATCTCTACCTCTGCTTCCTTGTATTTCCCTTCTGGCTTGTTTTCTGTTAACCTTTCTGAGACTTGGTTTCCACATCTATGACTTGGGAATACAAATACTTAGCCCTTAAGGTTATGGAGAGAAAAGCATCACACCTAGCACCCAGCACCCTGCAAATGCTCAATGCATGTTACGTCTCACTTGCCTGCCTTTTTTCTTCTCAGCCCTCTCTTGGTAACTGGCTGTCCATTTGAGGTGCTGTCAGAGACCCAGTGGGTTGAAGAACTGGGACGGAAGTCTTTTAAATCCATTTCCAGGTGTCTAGGAGATGCGCTTTCTGTGTTGATATTTGTGGATTCTTTTGTAGTGATATCATCTTATTGACCTATTTCCTAGGGATGTTTTCTTGGGTGCCACAGATGGTGAGGAAGGAGAATTGCTGCTGACAGGCCCAGAGACTGGTCTGAGTACCTTTTCCCTCCTAGCTGCAGTGGGATCCCACTTTCACCAGGGCAGTGACTCACCCTGGACTAATTGCACTACAATTATCCTGGGGAGTCTGAGTTTCCTCTTGATGTCTCCTGTCTGGTTTCCCTTTGACCCACACAGCTGTCTAATAGAGATGGCTTTTGCAATTTCTTAGTTAATGTGATTCATTATTTCCAGTGTTGTCTTCTGCCTTCAGTGGCTGGAGGTTTTTTCGAACCTGACTTGGAGACTTGCAAGAGTTGTGTCTTCAATCAGGGCTTGGTGCTGCCTGCATTGTCTGTGGGAGAGATTTCATTTGCAAATCAGAAGTTCACAGAGTGTGTCGCGGTGTGGCTTCACAAGTCGGCGTTTTCATCTTCCCTGCCTCTCTCCCCAGCCACCTCCACGTGCCTCAGTTGAAAAAGAAAAAGTCCCTCTTTCCCAGACCTCCACGAGAGCCATGCAGGCAGAGCAGTAGGCAGGAATTTGCTTGCTCCTTAGCCGTGCTAATTATCTGCAGAGGGCTGCAGTATGCGCGATGCCTGTTCTCTCGGCATCTTGCCTCACGCTGGGTCATGCCACAGAGACCCAGACGTCTGGAGCCCTAGAAGCTTCTGATGTCAAATGTCTTTAGGAAATTACAGAAATCAAACGAACTCACCTAAAACTTTCTATTCCCCTCAAAACTCAGCACAGCCTTGGGAAGTTTCTGTGGCTCACACTCATCCTTCATATGTGGAGGCCAGAGATAGTTCTGAGCAGTAATTTCTTGTTCAGTAACTACTTTGCCGAATCCACCCAGCCAGTTTTTATTGAATATTGAGTATCTTGAACTCTCTACCAGGAAGGGAAGTCACTTAGAAGGAGGGCAAAAGCCTCTATTATCTTGAGGTTTATTGTCATTATCCAGCATGGTAACTGGGCTGGATATAAAGAGAAAAAGGGCCTCTTGGGGGCTGGGGGTAAGGCAGGGGTGGCAATGGTGATCTGAGGACTCAAGAAGGATCCCAGACTCTGTGGCCTGAGAGGAACATCTTACCATGCCCAGGGGAGGTCACACATTTCCACACATGAGACAAGATGTTTGAGAGGAGACAACAAAAAGAGTGGAGGAAGCCGGCAGAGAGAAATAGGAAGGGAGTATCAATGATCAGACACAGTCATAGAGGCTGCCAGAGGATGAGATGAGATGATGGACCAGCAAAGGACTGATTCCTGAAGAGCAAAGGCAGAAGTCAGTGAGGAAGGGAGACAAGTAGGATTGCTCTGTGGTAAGGAACACAGAAACCCCTGCACATCTCAGCAGTCTTGAAGATACTGACTTAAAACCACCAAGACACACACCACACTCCCTGTGTGTCAGGGTGTAAGATCGGGGGGTGGGCTGTAGAACAATAGTCAGAACCAGTTGCTCTGAGAATATCTGTGTGCAATACTCACAGTTAAACTTTCAGCTATCCAGGAAATTCCTGTTTTCTAGAACAGTTCATTTCCCAATAGTGATCAATAGTTAAGCTTTACTTCTGAAGACATTATTCTTGTCTCTAAGGAGCTGACATTCAATGGAAGAGAGAAGTACTAATAAAAACTATACAATGTCTTATTAATGATAATTATTGAGCACCTATTACATGTTCAGCCTGGTGTTCCATGCTTTATTTATGTTGTCAGTGCTTTGTATAAAACGCCAGGAGGTGGGTATTGAGTTGGCTGTGGGGGTTCAGAGAATGGATTATGGATGGGTGGTCTCAGAGGATTTCCTTAAGGAGGTGGGACTTGAGTGAGATCTGAAGGATAAAGAGGACTTGGAGAAGGGTGGGCATACTTAAGGGTTGGTTTATGGTAACTCTTATACCATCCTTCTCCCCAAAAGTGGGGAATGTATCCCAGTCCCAGTGTGTGAGCCACTGCCTAACTTGGTGACTTCCATCAGTCCTCCCTACGCACATCAGAGACTTGTATTTCTCTGGGATGGTGAGGCAAAAGGAAATCATGAGAGATGCAGAAGTATTCCTGTTGGCAAAACCTTAGGATGCCAGAAGCACTTGGGGCTCTTTGAGTCCTCAGAGTCTTGGATTGAGGTCCAAGTTGGTGACAAGTCTCAGGTACTAGAAATCAGTGTGAGATGACTGGTCATGATGGTCTCTATCTATAATATCTGACACTTCCTAGCCCAGGATTTAGGAACTGAAGGGATTGAGTAATGGCTATACATCGATTACTCTGGTTTTCGAGAATGAGGATGCCCTTTGATTCTAGGGACAGACATTCTCTAGGAAATCTTAAATGCAGTCTTTGTATTTTGTGGTCAGTATTGCCAAATGTCTCTTGGACTTGCTAACAAGAAGAAACCAGAGGTGAATTGAAGCTGGCTTCCTTTTCTTTTCCAAAGAAAGAAAGAAATGTTGTTTGAGTTACTTCTCTTCAAACTAGTTCCCTATAGAACTAGAACTAAAATAAAATAAAATATGTATCAAGATGTCCAGGATGGCTGATGTAGATGTTTAGACTATCTGAGTACTGGCCATGTTGGCTATAGAGCCTGAGCATGGCCGATTTAAGTAGAAAACACCACTTGAAGGTCAAGCTGTGTGCTGGGCGGAGTAAGGAGGCAGTCATGGTTCAGAGACCTTGCTCCCAGGCAATACCGAGTTGAGGGGGAGAGATAAAATAGGTATTTAGTAGCTCAAATAGAAAGTAGAGCAAACCATGTGCCATGGCAAGGGACTCAAATGAAGAGAAAGTAACATTCAATTCTACCAACTGGTGAAAGTCAGTGGTTAGGGGGATGAGGCCCACAATTAAGAAAGGTTTTGAGGAAAGAGTTCACTTGAGCAATGGCAGGATTTTGTTGTTGTTTTTAAAGAGATGAGGTCTTGCTATCTTGCCCAGGCTGGCCTCAAACTCCTGGCTCAAGTGATCCTCCTGCCTCAGCCCTTCGAGTAGCTGGGACTATAGGCATGCACCACCACATCCAGTTATTCCCTGTTTTATGGACAATGGTTATTTATGGTACTTTTAAATGATAAAAACAATGCTTGTTCATTTTAGAAAATATTAAAAAGTATAAAGAAGAAAAAGAAAATACTCATAATCCCAGTACCCAGAGAGAAAATACAAGTAACATTTTGATGTATTCTTTCCAGACTTTTATCTATGTGCATATATGTCTATATATTCACCCACTCATACACATTTCACAAAACTGGACTTATACTGAATAAATACTTTTGAAGTCTACTCACTTAACAGAATAATGGGTTTTCATTCATCATTAAATATTCTTCAAAGACATGATTTATAAAGTCATTGTATACTTGTCCAATAATTTATTTAACCATTTTCCAATTAGACATTCAGTTTGTTTCTATTTTCTCACAGTCATGAATAATGTTTCACTGAGTCTCTTACACACAAATCAAATAGGAAGGCTTTTGCTATGCAGAGTGGGGTGAGGGTATGCTGGTGAGGAAGGGGCGTTCCAGAAAGAGATACTGAAGGGAGCAAGCGGGTGGAGGTAGAGAAGAGCATGGGAAAAGTAGTGCCTGCTGTTTGGCTGGAGGGTATGTGCATTTAGGGGAGCTGTGGGCAGTAAGGATGAAAAGGCAGGTTGAGGTAGCTTGTGGAGGACTGTGACTGGCTGACTGAGAAGTACTTACCAGAGGGAAAATGGGGAACAGGTTTTGAACAGATTAAGGACAGAGAAATATTTATGGTGGTGAATCTGAAAGTGGTGTAAGGCCACAATGAAGGAAGGAAGAGAAGAAGAAATGGGAGATTGGCAGTTAGGCTAGAAGACCTTGGTAGAGTCAAGGCAAGAGGTGGTGAGTGCCTGAACCTGGGCTAGGGCAGCTAGGGTGGAAACGAGGGGTGGTTGGAGACAATGACTCTGGGACTTAGAAAGTAGTCGGGAACATGGCCAGTGAAGATGGAGACATCAGTAGCCTTCTGGCTCTGAGTCTTAATAACGCAGAGAGTGGAGAAAGCATAAGGGCCCAGAAAATGTAGAGACTTGTGCAAACCAATGACCTAGTTAGAAGTTAAACGTAGCCAGAAGCCAAATGCTCTGTCTTCCAGTCGGAAAACCATTAGCATGGCGGTTGTTAGAGATCCTGCCTTAGATGTTATACATGGCAGATCCTGGAAGTTTAGATATAGTACATCCTGGAGCCTGTGCCTGAAAGCAGATCATCCTAGGTGAGCTCTGTCAGTTATGACTTTGACCCTTATTCACTTATTGGAACAGGGTTGAGTACTGCCCATGGATTGGGTCACAGGGCCAAAAAAAAAAAGGCATAACTTCTTACTTAGTTCTTTAAACTTAATTCTTCACTAGGCCAGGTTGAGTAAGCAGACTGATGAAAGAGATAAAAAGACAAAAAAGTCTCGTTTGCCATTTTGAAGGGTGGGCCAGAGATTTACCTTTTTGCACAGAAAGCCTTCTTCGCATCTCCAGCCAGAGCTGGTATCTGATCCTTGGCAGAGTCTCCTCTGAAGGGACGTGGGGTTCTTGGGCACATGGGATCATTCTGGGAGGCACTGAACAATTTGTTCCACTGGGTGAACAACTCATAATACATGTATGCATAGTTCCTTTTTATCTCACATTTAAATTGTGCTTTCTCTTCCGTGATTGGCTTTGCCACATCAAACAGTTTTCAACAATTTCAAAAACCAAGACCAGTGTATAATAACAAGAAAACATAATAACAATAAAAATAAGAAAAAGAAAAAAAACCCCTCTCACCTGATCTCTCCAGCATTTCACTGCTGCTTTGGAAATTGAGAGCTGTGCGTGGATATTGGCGGCTAACAACCATGGAAATAAAAAATGATTTTTGATCTCAAGGCCTAATATTATTCATATTTTTTCATAGCCTCAAACAATGTCTTCAGATAATTCAGGTAAAGGCAAGCCAGAAACAAAACAACATCATAAAGGCGTTATTATATACAGACACTTTCAGCTACGCTACACGCCTCGCAGTGTCTTTGAACCCCGTATGATGAGAGAACCGTCTCAGACTCCAGGGAATACTCTTGGAGCTGTTTTTACTTCAACAGAGGGTAGTGAAACAAAATTCTTTGGCTTTAGATATGTGTTTGGCATTGGCTCTGCAGAGTTCTACCCCTTCTTCTGTATTTACTATCCATCAGGTCCATTTGGGAGGCCATGGGACGGCCGTGACATGCCCAGCTGTGCTCCCCACCTGCGGGGCAGGGGCCTCAACCTTGGGGCCTGGAGGTTTGGCCCAGCCCTCTGAGTGGGTGGGGGTTATGAGCCGAGAATGAAAAGGCTTTCATCAAGAAGAATTTGGAAAGGGAGACGTTCCCAGTCCTTGTTCCTCCCCAAATAACACGGGCCAGCATTATCAAATTGAATCAGGGCTGGGGACTGTGGTGTGCTTAGAGAGGACAGAGGAAGCTGAGAAAGGGAGAGGAAACTGTTCTCTTGGGAAATCGCTCACTCCTTATTGAAACTATCTGTTCTCTGGTTTGAAAGTGCCAATAGTGTCTCAGCCAAGGAATGCATCTTCCTCTCCTCCCCGCCTCTCCTGCATTTGTTTCACTGTTAAAATTCTTCACCTAGAGCAGGCTCTTCAGTGTATCTATTAGCATTGTGTTCAAGTCCGTATCTTTAAGGTAGTCTTTCCAGCTGCTAGGACTTGAGAGGTCACTCCTATCCTCACCTTTCACAGCTTTAGCAACCGTGTCACTCATTTGGTACCTGGTGTATATGTCCTGTGATTATTAGATTTGGCTGGCCGGGCTGGTGGGGTGCTATACACTCTGACCTTTAAGTTGCTTACCAGTTATAGATTTTTTTTTTTTTTTGAGTTGGAGTCTCACTCTGTCGCCCAGATTTTTTTTTTTTTTTTTTTTTTGGATGATAACTATGTCGCCCAGATCGGGAGCGGCCACCGCAGCCTCGACCTGCTGGGCTCCGGCGATCCTTCCGCCTCAGCCTTCCAAGCAGCTGGAACTACAGGCGTGCGCTACCACGCCTGGCTAATTTTTGATTTATTGTAGAGATGAGGTCTCGCCAAGTTGCCCAGGCGGGTCACGAACCCATGGGCTCAGGCAATCCACTCACCTCAGCCTCCCAAAGCGCAGGATTACAGGCTGAGCCACCGAGCCCGGCTACCAATTATAGATGTTAACTTTGCTACCTCTTCTCCTTTCTCAGCAGCGTCTAAGTGCTTGGTAGGGGTAGATATCAAGTTAATGTTTGCAGATCACCTGATCCTTCTTCCATCCCACAAACAAAGTCCATGCAGGCAAGCTAGGAGGTATGAAATTAATTCCAGGAGTTATGGCCCTCCAGGGTTATAGGGATTTCTGAGAATTTAACGGAACATGGTTTCTTTAGCTGACATGTTTTTCAAGGTCCAACTCAGTGCCACCTCTGCTGAGAAGCCTTTTATAGTGTCCTGAGCCAAAAGCAATTTATTCCATAAATTACCCTGTGCCATTCAAAAGACAGTTGGCCCATACCACCTCATAGTTTAGATTTGCTCACCAGTCTTGCTTTCCTTAGTAAGCCCCAGGGAGACAAGGACCGATTCTCACATGTCATTCACACATTCATTCCACCATTATTCCTTGTGTATCGGACATGGCTCTATCATGTCATATGCTGGCAATAACAGTGTGCTGAATGAATTGACCTGATCTGCTTTAGTGTCTGAGAAGCCTGCTGGGGTTTTGTGAAAAGAGAAAACTGTTTATCTAGAAAGTGTCCACAAACCCCTGGAAAAGCAAGAGGTTTATGGTTTATGTTTATGGTTTCCCTGATTTTGGCCTCATCTTTTCTCCCTGGGTCATCTCCCCTGTCCTTCCCACACCATCGAGCAGGTATTTAGCATTTTACCAGCTTTTTTTTCCCAGGCAACATTTCCCTCCTGCCCTGGACTTAGTGTGCGTTGAGCTAGAACAATCGCTCACTGAAATCTAATTTCAGTCCTACAAAGGTTAATTTATCCTTTTTCAGGCTATGTACTCATTTAAACCAAAATTACCCAGCGACTAGCCTTCTTGATAGCAATTACGTCCAACGAAAGCAAATGACTGAGCTTCATGTATTGGTAATGGCCTTTCTTTCTATATTTTTCCTTAGGGATAAAGTTGAATGGGGAAATTAGTCACATTAAGCTGGAAAAATAGTGAACAAAATACATATTTTATATTTAAAAAATATCCTCCTGCTACCAATTATGGTCTTTATTAGAAACAGGTATTTTCACATTATGGGGCTTGTCTTTATATTAAACAGAGCAAACCCAAATGAATAGTTACTTAAGAGGATCTTTTAAATAAATACTCAAGTCCATTTTAATATCTAATAATAGTGGCTGCCTCAAGTATTCAAATTTTAGCATAACCAGCAGGAAAACTGTTTGATGTTTTAATTATGTCCCTGAAAATGCTGAATGGGCTATAAAAAGCAATTTGAAGAAAATAAAAAAAAAAGGATTTTTACAATATTATTAGTGTTTCAGGGAAAAAGACATTTTTCTACATTCTATTAAAAACCTTTCTGCATTGTAAAAATACTATCTGCTGATAAACTAGGCCAAATAAGCAAAGGATTTGCATTTGTTGCAACTGTTCTCATTTGAGGGAAAAGTCTGGAAAATACAGAAAAAAAAGAAGACCTCAGAGGAACTGTATTCCAAGGAGGGAGAGCTATGGAAATTGAGCATGCCTTGAAAGAAAGAAAGAAATCTTTTAATTACATTTAAAATTAGCCAGAACCTTGTACTTGTCCCAAAGAGATTCTTGGGAGGGTTGGAACATTTCTGATGAACGGGCTGATGCAATCACTTCAAAAACCACCTGGAAGTCTGGACTTGGGAGGAGGCTGTGGGGACATTCCGGGCTAGATCCTGTTGCCCCCAGGTCATTCTTCTGGGCAGGAATCAGGAAAGCTGTCCCTGAGGGGAGAGAAGCAATGAGAAGGGGAGACATTTCCAAGGAATGGAACCAGATGTACAAGCTACAGGCTGAGAGTGGGGCTCAGCAGAGGGTGGACACATGACAGGAGGAGAGGGAAGGTTGGATTCTGGGTTAACTCTTTCTCCTCTCAGTAGGTGGGGCTTAGTCCTCACATGACAGGAAAGCCTTATCCCGATGGCCAGTTATGTGGTGTTATGAAGAAGTCAGGGAATTCTCCAGGAAGTAATGGGTCCGTTTCCTGCATAAGCTGCCCTGTGGTGGTCTAGGCAGGGAA
Organism: Tarsius wallacei; assembly: GCA_963574415.1. Lineage (NCBI taxonomy): Eukaryota > Metazoa > Chordata > Mammalia > Primates > Tarsiidae > Tarsius > Tarsius wallacei. The sequence continues at coordinate 5,746 of CAUYQG010147241.1, read as the reverse complement.
CTCAACCTGGACTGCAAATTAGAATCCCCTGGGAGGGGATTCAAATCACTTTTTTTTTCTTTTTAAAACAGTCATTTTGCCCAAGCTGCATTCCAGCATTTTGGAGGAGGAGCCCAGCCATCAGTATTTTAAAAAATTCCCCAGATGATATGCAAACAAGTAACAAAACCAGCGTCAATGTAGTCCAAACTTGAGAATCATACAGGGGCTTATAAAAATGCAGGTTCTGATCCAGAGATCTGGGGCAGGGCCTTTCAGAACAAGCTCTCAGGTGATGCTGAGACTCACTGCTCAGTAGACTACACTTTGAGTAGCAAGACACTGCAGATTTCTGCTACTTTCACTTCCTTGTATTTCTACTCTGTAGGCTAAACAATATACATATTTTTAATGATCAGAAGCTTAAGTGGTTCTTTTCAGAATAGGGCCTATTAGTCCAGTGATTTGTATTTCTAGTGCAGGTAGATCTTGGTCTTAGGAGACCTTTTATTCCATTTAGCTACAATGTTATTGAACCAAGTACCCAGCTGGCTTGTCACTAGATAGCAAGAAATGCCACTGCATTTGTCCTCAAAAATCGTAGTTTTGCCCATGGTGTCATCTCTGAAGTGTCTTTTTGTTGTGTTACTATTCCATTCAGAAAAGTAAGCTGGATTTATTTTATTTATTTATCAAAAAATATTGATAAAGTCCCTACTATGCTGGGAGTGGAGAAGGACCATTTGAGTAAGACTTTGCCTTGGGTGTCATCATCTAGGGCTTGCTCTTTTGAAGTGTTTTAAGAAGTGTTGCTGGTGAGCTCAGTTTTGTGTTATGGCGGGTTGTGCAGTTCTCATCTCAACCTAGAGATCTGACATGTGACCCTCATAATGCCCCTTGACGTTTAGCTATTGGGCCATGGGTACTCTGGAGATGATGGGAAGGAGCCAACAATGTTGAATTCCTGTCATGTGATTGACACTCTAAGAGATGGATAGGACGCTGTTCCTTGTAAGTTTTGCAGCAGCCCTGTGGGGTGGATGTTATTATGCCAGTTTTACAGATAAGATGTATAGAAGAGTTAAGAAAGTTGTTAAGAGTTATGTAGCTACTAAGTGGACTGAATCAGTATTTAAGCACCATTTTGCCATTATAACACCATTTTTTCACCACAATAAGCTGTCTCCCTGCAGAAGACCTAAAGACTGAAAAAAGGTAAATGCTAGAAGGTACTTGTGAAATAACTATTGCAGTAATTACTGCAACCTTCTTTTTTTGCTGATGAGGTAATTGAGATGTATTCTCAATAACAATTGGTTGAATGAACAACAAATGAATGGATGAATTAAGGAAACCCAAGCATTAAACTTGTCAACTCCCACATTTAAATACAGCAGACATTGCCCTTCCTAGACCCTTGGTCTGGTGAACCTTCTAGATCTTGAGACACCCAAGAGTACATTTTTAATTTTAAGTAATACTTGTTATTAAGTCAATTATCATCAATGATGTCCCAGCATGATACCTTCTATGTGCCTAGTTTTATACCAATCATGTTATATGCAGCATATAACATAATCTTTAACATAATCTTTGTAAAAATGAGACTCAGAGAAGTTCACTCACCCAGTGGCCCAGCTAGTCAACATCAGAGCTCAAGACTTGGATTTTAAAGCCCAGGCTCTTCCCACTGTGCCACACTGCTCAAAGGGAAGCTTTAGTGGCCTTCAAGAGTTTTCCCTCTAAGGCATTTGAACCCTGTAGCTGGTCCTGTTAGGCCCCACCCCAACCCCTTGAGCCCACACCAGGTCACCAGCTGAGTACCCAAACACTTTGATGGTTCCTGACTGTGCTTGGCCAGATCACAGAGTAAGCTGGAAGTGCCAGAGAATTGATGCCCCAGAGGGACCCTCTCAATCAGTGAGGGACAGGAAGCGATGGATAGCTACCTAGCTTCCTTGTCCCTCCAACAGAGGATTCAAAAGCATGCTCCAGAGTTTCTCAGAGTCTATTGTGAGGTTGAGCCCCAGTTGCCCGCAGAAGTAGCCTGCCCATCAGCATACTCTTTATTGGTCTCACTTCACTTCCTCATAGTGCTTTCTTGGCTCGGATCTCAAATAAACTGCTTATACCTTTTCTCTTAGGTTCCATGATTGGAGAAACCCAAACTAAGAAAGGCACCACCTTCTCAGTGCCCAGAAGTTAGGGAGCACCACCATGGTGGTGGAGGCCTGAGAATCAAAAAGTGGTTACGACTAGATGTCTTCTTCTTTCTTTCTTTCTTTTTAAAATCAAGGTCTCACTCTGTTGCCCAGTAGATTGCAGTGGCACAATTATAGCTCATCACAGCCTCACATTCCTGGGCTCAAGCAATCTTCCTGCCTCGTCTCCCAAGTAGCTGAGAGTACAGGCATGTGCCATCATGCCTGGCCAATCAAAACAATTTTTTTTGGTAGTGACAAGGTCTCGCTCTGTTGCCTAGGCTGGTCTCGAACTCTTGGGCTCAAGCAGTTCTCCAGCCTTGGCTTCCCAAAGTGCTCAGATTACTGGCATGGGCCACCATGCCTGGCTTGGATATTTTCTTTAATGGAAGAAGATGGCCTTCTTTCACCTTATTTCTCTGGAGGGAAGACTGACTGCTATGAAGAGTTGACATTTAGGTGGTCTCACCCTTTTGAGAGGGTGAATAGAATTCCCAGGATCACATGATTTCCTCAGAAGTGGAGATCCCCTAGGCAGTTTTAGCAGATGGTGAAGCAAGTTTATCTACTTGCCTCTGCTCCTGGTGCCAACTGCATGCTGTAGACTTCAGAGATTAGGTAAGAAGGTGGTGGCCTGTGCCTACTACTGTGCTCTTGAAGGCTTGAGTGGGAATGCTGAGAAGGACCCATGGGTGAACAAGACAGTGTCATTTTCCAGAGCTTGCCGAGGAAATACTTTATGCCAACTGGAGGATAGTGTGGGGAGCAGAAAGATAAAGCAGAAAGAATAATTAATAGGGACTTAGAGATCTACATTGAATACTAGCTCTGCCATTATTCTTTCAGTCAACCCATGATTATCAAGTGCCTGTTATACAGGCTGGGGTGTTATTGCAAATATTTTGCTGTGCCTTTAATTCCTGGATTATGGGGTGGTCCAAAAGGTCCAGAGAAGGGAATGGGTTGGCTGGGGTACTAAGGCACACTTGGGAGTTTTGGGCAAGAGTTAATTACCAATGGATACAGAAACATTTCAATATTTTAACAACTGTCTTTGTCATACAGGCATATAATGACTGAATACGTACCTGGTATCTGGCACTATTGCTAGGTCCTGGAAAAAATAACAGTGAAACCAAGCAGACTATCCTTATTTTCTAGGGAAATAGACTGTACTCAATCCATCACATTGTTAAGCAGATGATTACACACCAGGATAGATGTTCTCAAGGAAAGAAACTTTGCTATGAAAACATGAAGCACAGGAGACTCACCCCACTTTCCTGAGGAGGGACACAAACCAAAACTTGTAAGTGAATCAAGCAAGGAGTAGGAACAGAGATGGAACAGCATTCTTGAAAAAGCCTGGGATACAAGGGAACACAATATATTTGAAGGACAGAAAGAAGGTCAATGTCACTTGAACAAAGAGAATAGGGTTAAGAGTGGACCAGGATGACTTTGGAGATCTACACAGGGCCCAGGCCAGGAAGGGCTTGGTAAACATCAGGATTTGGGTTCTTATCTCTAGAACCACTGATGGGTTTTAAATGGGAGCAACATCACTGCAATGGTCACTGCACCAGGGGTTTTGGGGTTGATTGGGATAGGAGGGTGAAGGTAGATGCTTGAATACTATAAGGCATTGGAGCAGAGGCCATGACAGCCTGTTCTAGGTGGTGGCCAAGGAAATGGAGAGGACAAGGGAGGGGATAGATTGGGGGTAGACTGGATGGGGAGGGGGTGGTGACAGTATTTCTCAAGGGCTTCTCTTCCATTTCCAGTTTTTTTTAACTGGAGGGATGTTGGGTGATGCCCTTCACTAGGACTAGAGCAGCAGAGTAGAATTAGTTCTGTGATTTGGGAACATCTCATCCCCTCTGGTCCTCAGTTTCCTCATTTGTATAAAGCGAGATGAACTATATGATCCCCTAAAGACTGTTATCCAGTTCTTTATTGTTGACATTCCCAGACAAGAACAATCTAACTTGCAGTAAATACTATCAAAAGGAACCCCTGAGATGTGGTTTTTAGGTCATGATTATCTAAATATTAGAATATGAAAATCTTAGTTCTCCCTGTCCTGTCTCATCCCTAGAGGCAGACACAGTAGAGATAGAATCCTTAAGCAATATTGTTTAATTTCCCTCCCAGTGAGCTCCACCTTCTGTGGGGGAACCTCTTTCCGCCACAGAACTGAGCTGATTATGCTGATTATGTAACCGTGTAGGGTCACTTACCCTCTCTGATTCTCAGTGTCCTGGTTTCTAAGAGGAGGGTGCTGAACCAGGAGGGCTCTGAGATCTTTTCCTGTGTCCACGTTATATGAAATATCTTTCACTGTGGTATACCATAACAGTGTTCATGTGAGCATTCTAGTGGGCTTATAAACTTCTAGGAAGGGTTGGGCTATTTTACCTGGCAGACTGGGAGATCTCTCAGGATGCTTTGCTATCAGGTACACCTGAGAGGGGAGAGCTACCTTGGACCTGGGTCAGAGGTTTGCTTGTGGGGGACTGGGCAGGACTTACCTGCCCTAAGAATTTGAGGGAGTACCTGCTAGGTCTTCAGAGAAATTGAAAAAGGGAGCTCAGCTCAGGCTGAGGGAGAAGGTTAGGTCAGGTCTGGACTCCCAGGAACCCAGGTGTCCTTTGTCCTTTATCTGCAGGGACTGTTTATTTTTTTAAACCATAGTTCTGCAATGATGTCTCAGAAGATGTGCTGTGGTGGTGGTAGGGTGGGGCCTTCTCCCCTCTCCCTTTTCTTGTTATTTAGTGTACAAATCCATTAGCATTGCTTTTTCTTGAGCATCCAAGATGTTACAGCCCATCACTCAAGTCAGTCACATGGCCTTTCAGCCTTTCTTTAGAAGACAATTGTGTCTTCAGTCAAAGACCTCTCGACAAGAGAAAATGGGAGCCTGAGATGGAATAATGCAGCCAAGTGCTTGCTGTACACCTGCAGAATGTGACTCTGTGTGCTATTACTTCCCAAATTGTTGTGCTGAAAGATTTCTCTTGTTTACATGTCTTTATGCCCCAGCATTTAACCTTGGGACTCTGAAGACTCTCCCCTCCCTTCATCTTACCACAGTAATTATTTCCTTTGTGGTCTTCATTTTATGTAATTATGTTGGGGCAGTCATCATGCAAGCTTTTACTTAGCTGCACTGCAGGATGAGACTTTTGCTTCTGATTCTGGGAACTTGCTTTAGGTCATTTACTGACTCTAATCTTTTGGGCTTTTTATCAGGGGTTATGTCCCCAAAATGAAATGGAGAAGGTATGTGCCTAAAACCATAACAGAAAGTATTAAAAATGGAAATGGGTCATGATCTTATTTCAGAGTGTCCATGTTGGTAAAAGAGACGTAGACGTGGTAGGAAAATTCACAGTTGCCAATGTAGTGATGATGCATAGCTTGGTTTCAGCCTGGGAGGGTTGGGGGGGGGAGGTGTTTTTTTTTTTTTTTTTTTTTTTTTAATTTTAACTTATTATTTAAAAATCCAAAAAAATAAAAAAAAAATAAAGGATATTTCTGGTGGGTATGTAAAATTGCACAGCCAC
>CAUYQG010147238.1:0-19094 GCA_963574415.1 Tarsius wallacei | reverse complement strand
TTGAAGTATGGTTTTTACTAAACATGTATTACTTTTTTTTTTTTGAGTTGGAGTCTCACTCTGTCGCCCAGACTGGAGTGCAGTGGCCACTCCCGGCCACTGCAACCTTGACCTGCTGGGCTCTGGCGATCCTTCCGCCTCAGCCTTCCAAGTAGCTGGAACTACAGGTGCGTGCTACCACGCCCGGCTAATTTTTTTTTGATTTATTGTAGAGATGAGGTCTCACCAAGTTGCCCAGGCGGGTCTCGAACCCGCGGGCTCAGGCAATCCACTCACCTCAGCCTCCCAAGGCGCGGGATTACAGGCTGAGCCACCAAGCCCGGCTTACTTTTTATTCTTAAGAGACAAAGAAAAATTTGGTTTAGTGGATATTAATTTAGGTATTGGACTGCTCCCCTTTATTCCATTCCTGACCAAACTAAGGGAGCATTGTCTAAATAAGAGAAGTTAGACGACAGTTATTTTTCTTGTTTTTAACATGAGGATCCGTTTCATGGTCTCTAAATACTTTATTTTTTGTGGATATGAGGTCTCGCTGTGTTGCGTAGGTGTTGCAAAGTGCTGGGATTATAGGCATGAGCCACTGGTCATGGCTTTAAATACTTTAAAGTCTCAAGTCTCAAGTTCTGTTGTTTCTTCTCACTGACTATACATCAAAGAGTATAGTCAGTCTTTCTTTCCTAATTGTGGAAGGAAAGGCATATCATCTGGTTAAAAGAATTTAGATTAACAGTGGAATGGGATGGAATAGAAGAGTCCTGAAAAATCTCATAAGTAAAGTGAAATTTGTTTTCTTTATAATAGTATTTATTACAAGGGATATTTGATTGTTGATATCTCAGAAGTCCTATGTTTTCTTGGGCCAATTTGATTATAGTTTCCGGGAGTTTATTTTTCAGTGATCTCGGGTAGAAATTTTAATTTGCATATTTTTAAAAATTTTGTTGATATTTAGTTAATACAAAGTATTTTTGTGTCATATACTTTTCTGTGTTTTAGAATGTATTCCTATACTTTGTTCAGTAATTTGGATCTGATTGTGAGGTTTCTAGCTAAGTGGTCCATTGTCAGAATGTATTCTATTTGTTAATAGATATTTAGCCATACAAATGCGTTATAATTGAGAAGAATCTGCTTTGTTTATTTACTTATTTATTTATTTATTTTTGAGTTGGAGTCTCACTGTGTCACCCAGACTGGAGTGCAGTGGCCGTTCCTGGCCACCACAGCTTCGACCTGCAGGGCTCTGGCAATCCTTCCGCTTCAGCCTTCCAAGTAGCTGGAACTACAGGCGCGCGCTACCACGCCCGGCTAATTTTTTATTTATTGTAGAGATGAGGTCTCGCTAAGTTGCCCAGGCAGGTCTCGAAACCATGGGCTCAGGCAATCCACTCACCTTAGCCTCTTAAAGCGCGGGATTACAGGCTGAGCCACCGAGCCCGGCTTGTTTATTTTTTATTCATTTACTTTTGAGTCAGGGTCTCACTCTGTTGGCCATTCAGTGGCATGATCATGGCTCACTGTAGCCTCTGACTCCTGGGCTCAAACAGTCCTCCTGCATTGGCCTCCCAAGAGACCATAGGTGGGCTCCTACCTCTCCAGCTAATTTATTAGTGTTTTGTAGAGATGATGTCTTGCTATATTGCCCAGGCTGGTCTCGAACCTTTGGGCTCAAGCACTTCTACTGCCTCAGCCTCCGAAAGTGCTAGGATGACAGGCATGAGTCACTGACCCCAGCTTGCTTTAAAACTCGTCACTTTAGTGGATACAGAACTGTGAAGCCCAAAGATGTGACAGCAGCCTAGGTCTTTGCATAGTCAGAACTGCTCCCAAATCTTCCCAAGTATAGTGATTCTTGTCTATTGTCTCCTTTAAAATGGGTTATTTGTTTAAGATGAGGAAATACTGCATTTCATTTAACTTTACAGGATTGTGCCTAGAGGATCTCTAGTTATCTGGGAACTTCATTGTTGCTTATTTTTGTTTTCTTTGCTATGGGAGGAACTGCTGATTCTGAAGTGCTTATTGTTATTGGGGCTTTTGTTGCAGTCTACCAATAGGCTTGGTAATTTTTGCTTTATCCTTTCTCTTTTTTAGGTTGTCAAGGCTGTTTTATCTGATTCACCACAGGTCTCTGAAGGAAAAGATGTAAAATTAGAGGAACTTATTGACCATTTAGGTTCTAACCCCTTCTTAACAAGGAACCGAATTCCTCGTACTCCAGAAAACTTGAGTAAGTTAATGCTTTCTTTTCCTTTTTTTCTTTCTTAGACATTGACACTATTTGAACCATGGCCTGACAGAGTTGGCAGTGGCTCTGTATTTGCTCTGATGTAAGACTTTTATGAGGAAATCACAGATACTTTTATGAAGTATTTTCTTTTTTTTCTTTTTAAATATTGTATTTTGAAGATGTGGGGTACAATTTCAGTGTTAGGTATACAAATATTCATTATGCAGCTACCTTTGTTGATGAGGTGTGCCCGCCCCCGCGAGTTTCCCACCCCTGTCAATCCCACTTCCACCCTCCCCTGGGAGTTTCCCACTACCTGCCAGTCCCTTTCTTATAGTATTATGATAGTTGTTCAAGGTTCGCTTATGAGTGAGAACATATGATACTTGGTTCTTTGTTTCTGTGATAGATCACTCAGTATTATAGCCTCTAAGTCCATCTAAGTTGCTGTGCAGTTCATAATATTGTCCTTCTTTATGTACCACATTTTTTTAATCCAGTCCTACTGAAGTATTTTCTTTTTCTTTTTTTTTTTTTTTTTTGAGTTGGAGTCTCACTCCGTCGCCGAGACCGGAGTGCAGTGGACGCTCCCGGCCACCGCAGCCTCGACCTGCTAGGCTCCGGCGATCCTTCCGCCTCAGCCTTCCGAGTAGCCAGGAACTACAGGCGCGTGCTACCACGCCCAGCTGATTTTTTGATTTATTGTAGAGATGAGGTCTCGCCAAGTTGCCCAGGCAGGTCTCGAACCTGCGGGCTCAGGCAATCCACTCACCTCAGCCTCCCAAGGCGTGGGATTACAGGCTGAGCCACCGAACCCGGCTTGAAGTATTTTCAAAGTGTGGGAACTGTCACACTTTGTAGTCTTTGGCAGTATTTTGTGCCTTCAGCATACAGAGTTATAATCAGTCCTGATAATGTACAATTTTGTTTTTTGTTTTATTAGATTTTTTTCTGGGAATGTTTTATTTGATCATTAAAATGAAACCCTCTGCCTCCAGATCTCACCTGTGATCCACATTTATAGAGTGCATAGGCCATGTTCTCAATCAGCAATAGAAGTACCAGCCAGAAACTGTGCATAGATCTTCTTTACCCTCCAAAATGAGTCAAGCTGTGTTACTTTTCTACTATAACCTACAGTTTGTGTAGGCAAAGTTCTGATATTGCTGTCCTGATGTAGGCAGATCGTCTTGGTTGATTGCTAAATATAGTTTCATTCTTGCTGCTGATTTAATTCAGATTGAACTGAGCCTCAGCCTAGATTGGTGGTCAGCAAACTATAGCCTGTGAACCAAATTTGGCCCCGCCTTTTGTGTTTTTGTAAATAAAATTGTATTGAATGCAAGCTTGCTCAGATATTGACATTGTTTATGGCTACTTTCATGCTACAATGGCGGGGGTAGGTAGTTGGGAAAGAGTAGATGGCTTGCACGGCCTATTTGGTCTATCTGGTCCTTTACAAAAATAGTTTGCCAAACCCAGGGCTAGATGGACAAGAAATCTCTTTTTATTTTTAATTTGATTTTGTTTTAGAGACAGGGTCTTGCTCTGTTGCCCAGGCTGGAGTGCAGTGGTGCAGTCATAGTTCACTGCAGCCTTGCACTGATGGGCTCAAGTGACTCTTTCGCTTCAGCCTCTAAAGTAGCTGGGATTACAGGTATACGCCACCACATCCCACTAATTAAAATTTGTTTTTGTAGAGATGGGATCTCACTGTGATGCCCAGGCTGGTCTTGAATGAAAATGTCTTTTAAATACATGTAATTCAGATGTGCTGTGTAAAAGGAGGCATTGTTTCAGGAATAGCTTTGTTACATGTGTTTGTGTTTGATCAGTTGGAGATGGAGTTCTTTGTTGGGGCTTGTTAACGTTGTGAAGTCCTATCATCCAACCAGTATATTTATATTTATGGAACACATACTGAGTCAGCTTTATCTTCAGCACTAGAAATAAAATGATTAATTGCATGCTTTATGTTGGGAATATTAGTAAATTGTGTTTTCCTCCCACTTTAATTAGTAACTGAAATTAGGAGCTCATGGAGAAAAGCTATTAATATGGAAGATAATGGAAATACGGAACCGATTCAGATGGACCCTGAACATTTTCAAGAAGTACTGCCAGAATCTTTACCTGTGTTGTGTAATCAAAGAGAATCTAGTGTGGCCAGCTTTTTCTCAGGAACCTCTGTATCAGAACTTGACCAGTCTCATTTTCCTGAAGAGAAAGTTGTTTTGGACTACAAGTGTTTGCCTCTGAAACAGGTGGTGACTGGTCACATAGGTGAATCACTGACACAAAATCAGTCAGATTTGTTAGATAAGAAAGTATTTTGCAAGCAAGATTTGGAATGTGTAGCTTTACCAACCAAGCTTTCAGAAACTAGCCGAATAGAAATGTTCTCCCCTGCTGTAGGATCTAGGGTAGATGTGATGGGTGGCAGTAAAGATACCAAAACATTGGACCACTCACAAGCCTCTTATAACAAGCCTTCCATGAGCAAAACTCTGTTATGGAACTCTTTCCAGATATCAAGTGGAATTAGTTCTCCGAGTTTTAAGGATACTGATTTTGGGATATTACATGAAACTCTTCCAGAAGTTGGTCGCCTAAGTCTTTGTAGCTCCTCTAGCTCAGAGGCCAATTTTAAACTGGAACCAAACAGTCCTGTGCACAGTGACGTTTTCCCAGAGGGTGTTGTAGGAGAAAGACAGACTACTTCAGAATCAGACTTGAATTTACAGGCAATTTGCAGGAGATATGAGGCTCTGAAAAAATCTCTCTGCGAGGAAAGGGAAGAATCCCACCTCCCTAACCCTGAAACATTTGAAAGACACAAACCAGAATTCAGCCCTCCTCCCCAGAACATGCAAACAGATGATATGCTGAGCTTTTTGGACACTCATGATTTGCACACGGACTATGCAAAACCATCTTTACGCATGTCCCTTGGGGAAAGAAAACGGTCTCTTTCGCCACTAATTAAGTTTTCTCCAGTGGAACAAAGATCAAGGACCACAATACCGTGTAGTCTTGGAGAACCTCTACCTAATTTAAAAGGTAAGATTTAACTAGGCCTTTAAAGTTTTCTCTCAACTTTTCATTACAGTAGTACACAGTGAGTGTTGCATGACAAAATATGCTCCTTACTCCTTCATCTAGGATGAGAGGAATGATCTCTCACTTTATGGGTACTTTCAGAGTCTCCTTTGTGTATGTAGTTTACAATTGGTTTAGGATGGGTGGGGGAAAAATCCAAACCTGAAACTTGCTTTTGAAACACAAATTATTTAAAGTAAATTTCATTAAAGTTTTCTTGTCTAGTGAAAGGCGCTTTTTAAAAAGTTGAGAAACACAATTTTAAATATTCTTGTAATGGTATAATATCTGTGATGTGCTTCGAAGTAAATTTGGTGGAAGTGGGTAGTTGGAAGAAAAAACAAGGTTGGTCAGTGTATTAGGTTCCTAGGGCTGCTATAACAAAGTACCAAAAACTGGGTGGTTCAGAACAATGGAAATTTACTGTCTCTGGAGACAATAAGTTCTAGAGGCTAGAAATCCTCAATCAAGGTGTTGGCAGGGTCATGTTCCCTCTCAAGCCACTAGAAGATCTTTCTTCACCTCTTCTAGCTTCTGGTAGCACCAGGCATTCTTGGCTTGTGGCAGCATAGCTCTGATGCTGGCTTCCATCTTCACACAACATTCATCTCTTGTGTGTCTGTGTATCTTTTTATAAGGCCACGGTCGTATTAATTAAAGACCCACACTACCCCAGTAGGGCCTCATCTTAGCTAATTATATCTGTAATGTAATAACTGTATTTCCAAATAAGGTCACATTCTGAGGTACTGGAGTTAGAGCTTGAGTTAATCTTTTTGGGGAACACAGTTCAGTTCTTATAGTATTAGTGATTATTGAAGCTAGGAGGTGAATACATTGTGCTAATTGTAATTCTTTTCACTTTTGTATGTTTGAAAATGTTCATCATAAAGATTTTAAAAAATGGCTCTTTTAACATGTTAGGACAGATATGGATATGGTGATAACAGATTTATTATATGTTATTCTGTTTGCCTGTGGCAATTAAACACTGGTATATTGAAAATTATTCCAGGAGGAATGTATTGATTTTTTGGAGAAAGAGGGTACTTTAGTGAGCATAAATGGTAATTTTATCATAGGTGAATACTTGCATAAATATGAACTTTTTTTCTTAACACTGGAATTTGCTGCTACTTGTAAACTGTCCTATTTATTTTTCTTTGTAATGTTTGCTTATCCTTTTTTAAAAATCAACTTTGCAGAAGAAGACATCTTGAATAAGCGCCTTGATGAAAAAGAATCTCCGACATGACAAGATGAAGCAGTACCCAGTTAATATCTGGGATGCACCTAAATCGAAGCCACGCCACAGTATAGAAACTGATTTTTAACTTAAATACATGTTGAATGTGTAACACCCTTTTTCAAGGTTTAAAAAGTCCTCAGTGCCTTTTAGCTTCCTGTACTGTTTTTAGTAAGGAAAATATGATTGAAGTTTTTCTCTCTGTAGGCAAATAAGGTTGAAATGTGAAGTATTTGAAAAGCGAACATCAAGTTATGGGAAGTGATTTTGGATTTCTTGAATAAACTTGTAAACATTAAGTAAATGACAAAGGTAGCTTGATTTATTGTTATAATTTCAGTTGATTAATATAAGAATGGGTAGTTTTCCTTGTACTTTCATTAAGTGATTAATATGATAGCCATTGAGTGTACTGATCTTTTATTTTAGAGAAATATACGACTTCTGTTGTTTCTTTGTGACACATTTTAGGACTAACCAAAAAAACTGAGAAAAATAATGCCTTGGGATGTATAGTCAAGATGATAAATTTTAAGACTTTGAAGGCTTAAAGATTATTCAAGAGACTGACCCTGAGAAATGATTTTTGTTGGAGTAAAGTGCATGTGATGATAAGGGTAGACTGGAGCAGAAGGACTTTAATTTTTTAACTTAAATTTTTTTTTTTTTTTGAGTTGGAGTCTTTCTCTGTTGCCCAAGCTGCAGTGCAGGAACACGCTCACAGCTACTGCAGCCTTGACCTGCTGGGCTCAGGTGATCCTTCCACCTCAGCCCTCCAAGTGGCTGGAACTGTAGGCTGGTTTATTGTAGAGATGAGTTCTCACCAAGATGTACAGGCTGCTCTCGAATTTCTGGACTCAGGTAGTCCTCTAGCCTCCACCTCCTAAAGTGCTGGGATTACAGGTGTGAGCCGCCATAGCCGGCTAGATTTGTATTTTATTTTACTTTTTTTGAGTTGGTGTCTCACTCTGACGCCCAGGCTGGAGTGCAGTGGCATGCTCCTGGCCACCACAGTCTTAACTTGCTGGGCTCCGGCGATCCTTCTGCCTCAGCCTTCCAAGAACTACAGGCACGTGCTACCACGCCCAGCTAATTTTTGATGTATTGTAGAGGTTTTGCCAAGTTGCTCAGGTGGGTCTCAAACCCGCTGGCTCAGGCAGTCCACTCACCTTGGCCTCCCAAAGTGCTGGGATTACAGGCTGAGCCACCGAGCCCGGCCAGATTTTTAAAAAGGAAGATGACTAGACACTTGAGGAACACTCTTAAAGTATAAATCCATTCAGTGGGTTATATGGCACTTATATTTCTAATTTAGACTTTAATTCTAGTTTTATATTTTAACAAAAATATACATTAAAATGATTCTTTAGTCTGTTTTGTTGTTGGGTGTTTTTTTGGGGGTATGGGGTGCTGTTTTGGGGAAAGGAAGTAACCATCAACGTTTCCCAGAACGACTTGAGAAAAGTGACCTTGGGGTTTAATACTTGTCACGCTTGTGGGGTCTCTGGCTTCGCTCCCTCAGTTTCCCTGGCCCAGAACAGGGGACAGCTCTAGCATCCAATGAGCACATGCTGTCCCCTCCGTGAACCAGGAGGAAGGGAAGGCACTGCACGGGTGGTAGCCCCTGCGTTACCTTCTGTAGCACCTCAGCGTGCAAGTGTCAAAGCCCATCCACTTGCCTTCAAGAAACGTGTGGAGAGGAGGAGGGTTGGGAGTGGAGAGTTCTGCAAGTAGATGAACTTAATAGTTCATTTCTTTATTTTGGGCTGCCTTTCTCTCTGTCTTGTCTCAGTTTGAAGACTAGTCTTTTTGTGAAAAAAGACAGAAGAAAGAACATCTTTGCCATGGACAAGAAAGAGGAAGAGAATAATTTTAAATTTACAGTGTCTGTAAAAAAAAAAAAAGGTATAAGGTTGAGGAGGTAAGCCTATCATATCAACATCTGCAAAGTGCCCGGGTCATTGCTAGACAATTGGTGCTGGTTTCATTTATTTATTTTCACTCTGTAAGACAGCAATTACGCTTATTTTACAGCTAATGATACTGAAGCTAGGGAGCTTAAATGACCTAAGATGGACTCAAGGACCATCTGTGATAGGATCATCTGGGATGCATCTTATAAAATGCAAGTTTGAAATGGAGATTAGGAATCCGCATTTTAAATGCTTCTCTGGTAATTCTTAGACTCAGTAAAAAAAGTTTGAGAACTGCAGCTAGGGGATAGAGAGTCACCTTTAACCCTATGGTACCTTTAAGAAGCATGTACACTTGCATGATGTACTGCCGTAGACATCGTTAATGATCTAATAGGGAAGCTCAAGTTCACTAATAAAAGTGTGGAAAGTCCTTCAAAGTGTCTTTGGATATTGTAGACCTACAAACATCGCATTGTTATGTGAATTACACTGGTGACATTCTTCCCTGCCCTTTATGTGCCAGTACCGTAAACAAAAATATCTGCTACCACTTTAACCACTGTGATTACAACTTTTTGCCTTCAGCCTCTTCCCTATCCAGCATCTGCAGAGTTGCTTTTTTACCTTAAGGGACTGTCTTCAAGGGGTCACTTCATTGCTAATTCTAGAATAGAGTTCAAATTTAAAGGCATAAAGGTCCCCTACGCAGATTTCCTCTATTCCGCCTTCTACTGTGATCTCCCATTTTTATACTGAACTGCTTCTATGAGCATAATAGGTCTTTAGCAATCTTGATTTCCAGTTCTCCTGAAGCTGGAATACCTCACCTTCCCCTTCTAGCTTATCGTAATTATAACTCTTAAGGCTCAGACAGTTCACTTATACCTTTAAGTCCTAATCTATCCTTTCCACATCCATGTGCCTATCCTGTCTCTGAAATCTTCTATGATGTATCTTAACTTTTTATTCATTTTTCACTAATTGTTTTATTGTAGTTTTTTTATGGTTGTATCTCCAGTTATACTAAATATATATATATACATACACACACACCCCTATGTAGACATGTCTTGTGTGTAGATATTCACATGCATACTTACACCCCAAGGACCGTGTTATTAACAAATATTTAAGTACTGGAATTGTTTGGTTTTGCCTCCTATATGATGGAATAAAAGTAATGGTAAAGAGGGCTACAAAATATGAAAAGGAGCCATGCCCCTGCAGCCCATAAGATGATCACACGCAAAGGTATATTAATAACTTGATCAAGCCGGGCTCGGTGGCTCAGCCTGTCATCCCAGCACTTTGGGAGGCTGAGGTGAGTGGATTGCCTGAGCCCGCAGATTCAAGACCAGCCCGGGCAACTTGGCAAGACCTCATCTCTACAATAAATTTAAAAAACTAGCTAAAAGTAGCGCACACCAGTAGTTCCAGCTACTTGGAAGGCGAAGTGGAAGGATCGCCGGAGCCCACCAGGTTGACGCTGGGGTGGTCGTGCATGTGCCACTGCCCTCCAGCCTGGGTGACAGAGTGAGACTCCAACTCAAAAAAAATACAAAACAAAAACTTGATCAACAAAATAAGTTTGAGAGGTTCAGTGATTCAGGCAAGAGTATTTTGTTACTGCCATTTTAATTGGATTTACTACATATAGTATTTTTAAATGATTTCTTAAAGTATATCCTGTCAGTTTCCTCATCTGGAGTCTTGTTACTTCCTTATTGTCAATGGCCCTAATTAGATGGTTTGTATAACATATCTGGGCCGAATTTGGTGGCTTATGCCTATAACCCCCATCCCTTTGGGAAGTGGAGGCAAGAGGATTGCCTGAGCCCAGGGGTTCGAGACCTCGTCCATAATAAGTCAAAAAAATTAGCTGGGCTTGGTGGCACACACCTGTACTTCCAGCTACGTGGAAGGATCGCCTGAGCCCAGCAAGTTGAGGCTGCAGTGGCCGTGGAGTGCGCCACTGCACTCCAGCCTGGGCGACAAGAGTTTGACTCTGACTCAAAACCTCCCCCCCAAAACACCTGAATGTCTTCTTGCTCTCTTCATGGGTAGAGATCATGTCATCCACAGCTGCCAATAAAAATGTTAAATAACTCAAAGCCTTATTACTACTTACTGTGTATACAAAGATATTGCATTATCTGTAAAATGAGGCTTGAAGTTGATCAGAGGTCTCTTGGCTCCAAAATACTTAGATTTCATTTCAAACAATCTGTGAAGTGGCTACTGCTAAAACTGAAATGGGACATTCTAGGTCTGTTTACTGGTTTCACTATACCACCATATGGCCAATTCCAATTAGGAGCCTCTGTATCCTTCCCCAAAAGTATAATCTTAAGAATCTGGTTCGATTTATCCAGTTTCCAGATAAATATAAATGGGACGGTAATCTTGCCCAAATCTTCCCACTGTTCCTCGAGGGAAGTCACTTCCTGGGCTTCAGCTTCCTCAGTGTGTACAATTGGGATTATGTTAAGGAATAATCTACATTTTGAAAGCTAGAATTTTTATGATGAACTTTTCTGTCCATGGGGGAAGTGGCATGAAATACGGGTTTGAAATGGTGCGTGGGTAGCCGGTTCAGCTGTATGACCTTAGTAAGGTCATACCCCTTTTCTCTGCTACTAAAATAGATTAAAATGAGGATTAAATGACATAAATGTACATCAAGTACGTAAGAATATCTGGCATTTAGTAAGGGCTCATATATTTAGCTAGGCTCCAATCCAGTAATTTGGGGAAGATACAGCTTAGGTGACAATGGTAGCTAACACAGGACTGAGTATGTGCTAGGCACCGCTCCTAAATACTTTCCATATTGTTTTCATTTAATCCTTTAACAATCTTAGGAAGTAGTCTTACCCACATGTTACAAATGAGGAAACAAGCACAGCGAAATTAGGGATTTTGCCCAAATTAACAGCTAGGGAAGGGAGGGGATCAGAGTACTAACAACTCAGGTGGTCTAAATCCAGGGTCTTAACCACACTTCTACAGCTGTTATCAAACATCACCCAAGTGATGGGCTAAGCTCATCAAAGCAAGCCTACCAGTTAAGCAATACTTTTGGGCAGTCAGAATCCTTAGATTTACGTATTCAGCCCCTTCAAAATATTTCAAGTAAGACCATGTTTCAAATTGCTAACATATTTATTCATGAATGAAGCCAAGAATTTATAAATGCATTTTAATACCTTGCTGATAAAATAGTAACATTCCATCTTTGCAATCTTACAAGGAATACAGGAAGATATTGGTGAAGGCTCTGATGCCATATCTATCATAACCAGGGAATCGGAACACACACAAACCACCTACTTTAGTGTTACACCGTAGCAACTTTTCAGAAGGGCCATCTTGAAGCTCTACTGGATAGCCGAGAAAACAGCGTCCAGAGTTGAAAGACTGGGGAGTAGGGAAGAAAGGGACCGAAGTAGTAAGCGGCACACACCTCGAAGCCCACTGTTAAGCACACGACGTTATGGGTCTCAAAAATAAAGGATGCAGAAGAAGGCAGTTCAGCGTTTCCCGAAGAGCAGCTGGCAGTCTTCAACGCATGAGCAGGCTGTGCTTGGAGCCGTCCACTCTCTCCAGCTTCTCAAAGTGTTTCCTGGCATTGCGAATGTTGATCAGAGTCGCCGCGGAGGGGATGGACGGATCCGACATCACCACCATCACGTACGTGTTGGAGGTGAAGATGTCGATGAAGGCGGCGAAGTTGGAATTCCTGACCTCCATGCTCTGGAAGGAGGCGGCCAGCTTGCTGCAGCTCAGCTTGAACTGCTTGATGATGTTGCTGATCTTCTCGAAGCGGTGGACGTCCCGCTGCTCCCGGCACTGGTAGTGGGAGATGACCAGGAACGTCGCCCTCTCGAACAGCAGCACCTCGTCGGCCTCGATGATCTGCGCGAAGTTCCGGAGGTTCATCTCCAGCTGCTGGACGTTGGGGATCAGCTGGTAGACGATGCTGGACCAGGCCTTGTAGAGCGTCTCGTCCCAGATGGACGTCCGGAAGCACGCGCACTCGAGCGGGCGCGACAGGCGCCGCAGGTCTTCCTCGCGCTCCTTGAAGATGAGGTCGCGCTGGTCCTCCTGCACCAGGTCCATCTTGTGCACCAGGCAGAAGATCTTGGCGTCGGGCGAGTTCTGCAGGATGGCCTCCAGGCACGACTGGTAGTAGTGCATGTCCTTCTCCAGCTCGCGGCTCTCCACGTCGAACACGTAGATGAGCACCTCCACGTTGCGGAAGATGTTGTCGCGCTGGCTGGTGAAGTAGTTCTCCATGAAGGTGTCCTGGCCGCCGCAGTCCCACAGGTTCAGCACCAGGTTGCCCAGGAAGCGGACGTGCGAGTGCTCCACGTCGATGGTGGCGCCCAGGCGCCGGGTGTCGCGCGCGATGTAGTTGGCGAAGATGATCGAGCGCATGCTGGTCTTGCCCGAGCCGCTCTTGCCCATCAGCAGCACCTTCTTCTTCATGGCGGTGTTGGGCATCCCCCGCCGGGGCCGCCGGGACCGGGCCTGGGGCGCGCCGAGGGAGGGGCCGGGGCGCGGGGCGCTCCGCGGGCGGGGCCTGGCTGGGCGCCGCCGCCGCCGAGCAGCGGTGCGGTCCGGGGGGCCGAGGGCGCGGGCTCGGGCTCGGGCTCGGGGCCGGACGGGCCGCGGCGGCGCGGGCTCGGCGGGCGGCGGTACCGGCTCGGCAGCGGCGCTCGCCTTCCGGAGAGAGGGGCCGCCGCGTCCCCGACACCACCCACTTCCGGCGGCGGCGGTCTCGCGAGAACTCCCGCGCCCGGCCCGCCCCGCGAGCCCCCCGGAAGCGAGCCCCGCGCGGGCGACGCGAGAGGGGAAGGGGGCGGGGCACAGCCCCGGACGGGGGCGGGGCTCGTGCCCGCGGCGCTGGGCTCGCGGCTGCGAGGGGTGCGCGGATGGCGGGCCCTGGGGGAGGCTGCCCCCTCGCGGCCGGAGCAGCCAACCCGGCGCGAGGCGCCTCCCGGGCTCACGTCGCAGGCTCTCCCCGTGGCCTCGGGCTCGGGAACTTGTCGCCTGGATTCGAAGGCTCGGGACACCGAAGTACGCGGCCCCACGCGTCCGCTCCATCCTCGCAAGAACCTGTGAACGAAGAGCCCCGTTTTCCAGCCGGGCGCGGTGGCTCACGCCTTGCATCCCGGCACTCTGGATCCCGGAACGCCCGAGTCCCGGGGTTCGAGACCAGCCTGGGCCACTGGGCGAGACCTCGTCTCTCCGTAAATCAGGAAATGCGTGGTGGCGCGCGCCCGTGGTTCCAGCCACTTGGAAGGCTGAAGCGGAAGCCTGAGCCCAGCAGGTCGATGCTGCGGTGGCCGGGAGCGTGCCCCTGCACTCCAGCCTGGACGATGGAGTGAGACTCCGACTCAGCTCCCCCCCCAACCCATTTTCAAGCGAGGAAATGAAGTAGCTCGAGAGGTTAAGTGATGCAGTGGAATTGGGATCCATACAGCCTGACTGCAGGCTACTTGCCTGACGGTGGGCCACACTGCCCCCCTCTCCCCCCTTCGTGGCTTGATTCTGCTATTGGCCTTCAAGTAGATAAAGGAATCAGTGTCATTCAGTATCATTCATTCAGAATGAATCAGAATCATCGGGATACTGAAGTCCCCCAAGTTAGTGTACTCTAAAGCAACCATAAAGCCTTCTTCAGAGTGTATACTAAACTGCACAAATACAGGCATTATATTTATATACATAAAAAAAAAAATTGAACCAGGCATGGTAGTTCATGCCTGTAATCCCAACATTTTGGGAGGCTGAGATGGGAGGATTGCTTGAGACCAGGAGTTCAAAACCAGCCTGGGTGATGTAGTGAACTCATCTCACCAAACAACAAACAAACAAAAACGAATTAGCCAGGCATGATGGCACTTGTCTGTAGTCCCAGCTACTTGGGAGGCTGAGGCAGGAGGATTGCTTGAGTTCAGGAATTAGAGGATGCGGTGAGTCATGATCTGTACCACTGCACTCCAACCCGGGCAACAGAGTGAGACTCCTAATAAAAAAAATTTTTGAATGCCTATTAGGTGTAGGGCGCCGAGTTAATGTGTGCAGGAAAAGAGTTCAAAAATGGTCTTTGCTCTAGTTTATGGAAATGAAACATATAGCGAAATGCCATAATACAAAATAGTATGTGGAATACCTTTCAGTGTATTCAGTTTCATCTCCTTGGCGACATCTCTTCTGGAGCCTTCCTGTCTGTTTCGCAGGTGCTCTGATTTCCTCTCACCATCATTCTGAGGTTTCCCTTTCCGCATCTTTTGGGTCCTCTTTTGCCTTGACTTGTCTTCCTCATTTTTGGCTTATTAACGCATTTGGTGGAACGCATGTTCCAGTAGCTTCTTAATAAAAAGTATGAGAGCAGTGAGCATTTCAAGACGTTGCATGTCTGAAAATGTCCTTGTTAGGCCGGGCTCAGTGTCTCAGTCTGTAATCCCAGCGCTTTGGGAGGCCGAGGTGAGTGGATTGCTTGAGCCCGCGGGTTCGAGACCCGCCCGGGCAGCTAGGCGAGACCTCATCTCTACAATAAATCAAAAATTAGCTGGGCGTGGTAGCGCGCGCCTATAATTCCAGCTACTTGGAAGGCTGAGGCGAAAGGATCACCGGAGCCCAGCAGGTCGAGGCTGCGATGGCCGGGAGCGGCCACTGCACTCCAGTCTGGGCGACAGAGTGAGACTCCAACTCAAAAAAAAAAAAAAAGTCTTTGTTTTTACCCCAAAACAAAGATGATTGGATGGGCATAACTTTCCCTGAGTATTGGTGACATTGCTCTGTTGTCTTTTAGCTTCTAATAAGTCTGATGCCTGTTTCTTTGTATTTGACCTATTTTTTCCCTCGTCTAAAATGTATTCAGTGTTCTCATTATTTCTGGTGTTTTGAAACTGAATGACAGTTGTCATTGTTGAGGCCCAACTTTCATTGTGCTGGGCCCTCCAATGTATCTTTTAATTTGGAAACCCTAGCCTGATTCTGAATAACGTACTTGAGTTCTAGCTGGGCGTGGTGGCTCATGCCTGTAATCCCAGCACTTTGGGAGGCGGAAGCGAGAGGAATGCCTGAGCCCACGGGTTCATGACTAAACCTGGGCAACATGGCGAGACCTCGTCTCTACAATAAATAAAAAAAATTAGCCAGGCGTGGTGGCGCGCGCCTGTTGTCCCAGCTACTTGGAAGGCTGAGGTGGAAGGATCACCTGAACCCAGAAGGTTGAGGTTGTGGTGGCCGTGAGTGTGCCACTGCACTCCAGCCTGGGTGACAGAGCGAGACTCCGACTCAAAAAAAAAAAGTTCTTGAACTTTTTTGATGATGTTATTTCCTCTGTTTTTTGTGTTCTGTCTTATGAATACTTCAGCGATCTGGATATTGTATTTCATTTCTTGGACTCTCCTTAAATGTTCTTATATTCCATTTCTTATTTCCTATTTCTTTTTGTCCTATTTTCCAGAAAGTTTTTCTCATCTTAATCTTCCAACTCTTTTTTGAAGTTTTAAATTTTGGTATCATATTTTAAATTTCCACAGGCTATTTCTTACTCTGATCTTTTAAAAAGTATAAAATTATTTTCTTGGACTAAATAGCTTTTAAAAAATCTCTCTCAGGATAATTGTAATGTTTTTAAAAGTTTTCTTCTCCTGTTTAGTCTTGGTTTCTTCCGAGTTCCTTCTGCTTGTATGCTATTGTTCTGGTTTTTCTTTTACATTTTAGCAACATTCCTCATTGTCCTGTGATCTTTGTCTGTAACTATGTAAAGTTACTTGAAGCCTGTGGACAGCACTGGAACACTATGAAGTTCATTCAAGTGGCTGGGCCATTTCTTTGAGGAAACGCCTGTTGCCTGCACCTTAAACCTGTTCTCTTTGGCTGTTTAGGTTTTCCTAGGATTCTTCTTCTGGGTTGGGGGGGTGGTGGCGGGTGGAGCATGAGCTCGATGAACAGCATTCTGGGTACTGATTGGAGAAGGAAGCTGGGGTGTTAATATTCCGTTTATAGGCAAACCTCACCTCATCGTCCTGGTTACAATATGGTACCCTGGTCCCCAGGGTCTCTGGCGTTCCCCTCGTCCAAAGACCCTCTGTTTTACTCCTTCCAGGGAAGAAAAACTGCTAATCTTAGGGGAGAGAGAGGTACTTGCCCAGCGATGTGAAACTGGGAGGGGATCTATGCGTCTAATTGCTGCTGCTTCTTCTTTTTTTTAAAGCAGGATTTATTGAGAGGACAGAAAAGCTCCCACAGCCGGAGGGGACCCGAAGGGGTTGCCCTCATTGCTTCTTAAATAGCTTCTTGAACCAACCAATCCTGTGTTTATTTATAGTACAATCTCTACCCTCACTGATGCTGTGGATTCATGAATCATTTGGAGGATCTGTGGTAACAATGTTGCTTCCAGGCTCTTCCCTCTTCGGGCTGAGGATTTAGCTTTCTTGAGTCAGTTAAGTCAGCTATCATTTTTCCTTGTGCCTTTCTGACCCCCAAAGTATGATTTCATTGTCTCTTATCCCATCTTTGTCCTAGCTGTCTCATCTCATTACTCTTAGAACTCTAATTTTAGTGAGATATTGGGGAAAGAGAAATGCATGTGTTCAATCTGCCACCTTATTTGGAAATGAAAGAGATGTCTTGACCTAAAATATTCAAAATGGAATAATACTTTGATAATAATAGTGAGGGAAAAGCCTGGAAGCAACCTTGTTACCACAGTTCGGTTTTATTTATTTATTTATTTTTTGAGTTGGAGCCTCACTCCGTTGCCCAGACTGGAGTGCAGTGGCGGCTCCCGGCCACCGCAGCCTTGACCCGCTGGGCTCCGGCAATCCTTCTGCCTCAGCCTTCCGAGTAGCTGGAACTACAGGCGCGCGCTACCATGCCTGGCTAATTTTTGATTTATTGTAGAGATGAGGTCTTGCCAAGTTTCCCAGGTGGGTCTCGAACCCGCGGGCTCAGGCAATCCATTCACCTCAGCCTCCCAAGGCGCGGGATTACAGGTTGAGCCACCAAGCCCGGCTGGTTTTATTTATTTTTAAGAGACAGGGCCTCTCTATGTCACCCAGGCTGGAGCACAGTGGCATGGTCATAGCTTACTGTAGCCTCAAACTCCTGGGTTCAAGTGATCCTCCTGCCTCAGCCTCCCAAGTAGCTGGGACTACAGGTGTGAGCCACCACTACTGACTTCAGCTCAGTTTTTGTTGTTGTTGTTTTTTTTGAGTCAGAGTCTCACTCTGTCGCCCAGACTGGAGTGCAGTGGCACGCTCCCGGCCACCACAGCCTCGACCTGCTGGGCTCCGGCGATCCTTCCGCCTCAGCCTTCCAAGTAGCCAGAACTACAGGTGTGCACTGCCACGCCCGGCTAATTTTTTAAAAATTTATTTTAGAGATGAGGTCTCGCCAAGTTGCCCAGGTGGGTCTCAAACCTGCAGGCTTAGGCAATTCACTCACCTTGGCCTCCCAAAGCGCTGGGATTACAGGCTGAGGCACCGAGCCCGTCCTCAGCTCAGTTTTAAAGTATTTCCACCACCCCCAAAAGTTTTCTTGTCTCGTTTACATTCAGTCTCTGCTCCCACTCCAAGACCCAGGCAACAACCGATTTGCTTTCTGTTTCCATAGATTTCCCTTCTCTAGAAATTTCATATAAATGGAATCATACAATATATAGTTTTTTGGTGTCTGGCTTCTTTCTCTTAGTGGAAGGTTTCTGAGTTTCACCCATATTGTCACACGTATCAGTTCATTTATTTTATTGCTGAATAGTATAACATTGTATGACTATACACTGTCACATTTTGTTTGTTCATTCACCGGTTGATGGAAATTAGAATTGTTTCCATTTCTTAGGCCATTATGAAAATGGCTTCCCTAAACATTCATATTGAGGTTTTTGTGTGTATTTATGTTTTCATTTCTCTTGGGTAAATACCTAGGAGTGGAAAGTCTGGGTTATGTGATAAGTATATATTTAACTTTTGACTGGGCACAGTGGCTCACGCCTATAATGCCAGCACTTTGACCAAGGTGGGAGGATTGCTTGAGGCAAGGAATTTTAAACCCTGTCTCTACACAAAATTAAAAAAAAAAAAAATAGCTGGGCATGGTGGCACGCACCTGCAGTCCTAGCTACTTGGGAGGCTGGGACAGGAGGATTGTTTGAGCCCAGAAGTTCCAGGTTACAGTGCGCTATGATTGCATCACTGCACTTCAGCTTGGGCAAGAGAGTGAGACCCCATTTTTAAAAAAATGAAATAAGGGCCGGGCACAGTGGCTCACGCCTATAATCCCAACACTTTGGAAGACCAAGGTGAGAGGATTGCCTGGTCCCACGGGTCTGAGACCAGCCCGGGCAACGTGAGACCTCATCTCTACAATAAATCAAAAAATTAGCCAGGCATCGTGGTGCTGTGCCTGATATTCCAGCTACTTGGAAGGCTGAGGTTGAAGGATCGCTGGAGCCCAGCAGGTCGAGGCTGCAGTGGCTGTGAGCATGTCACTGCACTCCAGCCTGGGCAATAGAGTGAGACTCCAACTCAAAAAAGAAAAGAAATAAAATGACTGTCCCACCTTATATTCCTGCTGG
>CAUYQG010147230.1:0-25476 GCA_963574415.1 Tarsius wallacei | reverse complement strand
CCCCCCCCCCCCCCCCCCCCCCCCCCCCCCCCCCCCCCCCGCGCCTGGGTGTTTGGGTCTTCGTTTCTGAAGGCTCTCAAGTCATGTGGAATTCTGACTAAATAAATGTGTCATGCTTTTTTCTTGTTAATCTGTCTTTGTTGTAGGATTGTCAGCCGTGAGCCTTACAATGGGTGAGGAAAAAAATATTTTCTTCTCTCTCGTTTCCTAAATGACACTCATCTATTTATCTACCAGAAACTTTAATTCTGTCTCCTGACAGTGCCTGTATCATTATTTAACTCTGGTAATCTTAATGCCTTATGCCTTATCGCCCTCACAGATTTTCAGTTTCTTGGGCCAAATGATCGGTATGTTCCCACATCACCTGTGATAGGAATCGCCAAGAGCTTGAAGTGAATTTGGATGATTTGAATGGAAGGTAAATACTCCTTAGTACAAACTTCAGTGATCACAGAGGGACCAAAAAAAAAAAAAGTGTAGGGCAAATTTATTGCCATGAATTAAGCTCCATGGTAAGAAGTTTACTTAATTAAATGACTAATGAAGCTATTTCCATAGCTCAGTTAATTGAAACTTTACTATATATTTAATACTTCTGATGACATATTTTCAACGTGCAGACATTTACAAAAATATCCATTGTTTCTTGTCTCAGTGGCTTAAGTATCAAGTGCAGATACATAAGAAACACTCTTCCTAATGGTTATCACAGGACTTAAATGGGCTTATATACAACCATTACTAATTGTGATTTTAATCTATTTGCCTCCAAAAATATTTGTTGGATAGGTTTGCTGAGTATTGTGCAGAACACTGAAAGGGTAAGATGACCCAAAGTATGTTGCCAAAGACTTCACGAGCCAATCATGACACAGGTCCTCTTGTGATAAATGCTGGAACTGAGACTTAATGAAGTGCTATGGAAGCAGTACAGCGTTGAAAAGACTCATTCCGACGGGAAGGGCAGCTGGTGCCAGAGTAAGAGGGAAAACCTCATCTGAGGCCGCGCTCAGTGGCTCAGCCTGTCATTCCAGCACTTTGGGAGGCCGAGGCGAGTGGATCGCCTGAACCCGTGGGTTCGAGACCAGCCTGGGCAACTTGGCGCGACCTCGTCTCTACAATAAATCAAAAAATTAGCCGGGAGTGGTGGTGTGCGCCTGTAGCTCCAGCTACTTGAAGGCCGAGGCTGAAGGATCGCCGGAGCCCAGCAGGTCCACGCTGGGGTGGCCGTGAGTGTGCCACTGCACTCCAGCCTGGGCGACAGAGTGAGACTCCAACTCAAAAAAAAAGAAAAAGAAAACCTCATCGGAGCAGGCTCCTAAAGGTGCATGATCGTGCATCTCACGCACTGTCGCTGGGCGTGGAGAGCAGAGGCAGGCAGCCAAGAGCCAGCCGCTGGGGTCATCCGGATCGTCTCCCGGGAGGGCCTTTCCTCCTGTCCAGCACCAGCTCTCTGCCGTTAGCACACCTGCCGCATTCCCGTCTGCACAACAGCACGGAGGCCTGTGTGGCTAGCAATCCTGGGGCAACAGGAACCGATGGGCTCGTCCTGCCCTCAGGAAAAGGGGACAGCACCAGGAGAGTCACAGGACGAGAACGTACAAGCCAAGTAAGGAGTGGGAGGGGGTGAGTCCATCTAGAGGAGGGAGAGCCGCGGGGGCAGGAGCGAGAAGGCCACGGCAGAAACCTCAGCCTGAGAGGAGTCTGGACCAGATAGAACAGAGCATGCTGTGCGCAAGGCCGCTAGGAGCAGATGGATTTGGTCGCAAGCCTTCGACTGAAATAGGGAAGGGCGTGATCAGAACTTTCTCGCAAAGATGTCTGAGGCTTGTAGCCTAGAGGACAGACGTGGCTTGAAGACAGAACGGAGAATGGAGAGGGAGAGCGCAGTGGAAGAATCCCGTCAGTCTTCGATTACGAGAGTCTGGATCAGGATAGGAGAGGTGGGATTGAAAAGGATCCTTCCGAGAGGCCTTTTAGAAGCAGAACGTGTAGGAGAGATACTAGATGTCAGCAACAGGGGAGATTGAACGGCTATAGACCGAGGCTTCTAGCCCTAGGCAAGAGGCCAATGATGGTGTCATGTGTGATCAAAAAAATGACTAATAACTGAGCAGATTTTGTCGGATGAAGGTGGGAGGGGGGGAAAGATAGTCGTTCTATTGTCTAATCCTTGGCAAGTTATTCGTACCTAACTCGTCCTTTTGTTTGTCTGTTTCCATTTTTCAAAGTAGACTGTATTAGGCCATAATCAGAATACCACTTATTCGATCGTAACACATAAGGGGCAGCATTCACAAGCAATTGACATGCAGCTGACTTTAAAGTTTCTATTAGATCTACATTGTACCTACCTGACTTCCTTCATTTGTTTAAGTAAATGCTTTTGATATTTTTCTGTTCTTCGTCTTTGCTGAACAACCATTCTTTTCTCTTTTAGGACGGCTTCGTTGTTCTTCAGTTTTTCGACTTTAAACATTCCTCTAGTCAAAAAAACACGTTCGTTATTTACGTTCTGAACTAATAAACGCCCTTCCGCCTTCTGGGCTTTTTCTTCTAGAAAGAGAGCTCTTCTCTCTCTCACTTTTTCAAGGTAGTGGAATCTGTCCTGCTGACGTTGCTGTAAAACCTTCTGAGTTGTCTCCTTGTTTTTTTCAATGAGTTTTTGTGCCGCATCTTTCTTCTTGTTCACATTCTCCTGAACAGCTAGGCAAACCCTTCCTTGGGCAGTTTGCGCCATGGCTACAGCTGTTGCTTTTTCTTTAAAGTACTCCTGCTTCTTCTGTTCTGTGTAATATTTATCAATATCACTAAGGGTTCGGAGTTTCATGCCAGCTCTCTGTGTTGTAAAAAAGTCTTTTCTTAGACGCTTCTCCAGCAGTATGTCTTTTTTAATGATGAGTTTTGGATAAGTCATAGAAAAGGTCTGGGCATATTCAGGACAAGAATCATATTTCTTCTCTTTCACTACTGCTGCATACTTCGATGAGCCTGAAGTATGGATGGGTAGTTTGAACACTGATATCCGAAAACTAGTATCCAATTCTTCATCCTCAGTTTCATCTTCAGACTTCTTCTGACCTACATCATACAGCAGACAAATATCATACATTAAACAGGAGCTAAGCACATTTATTTTCTGTCCAAATTGCTCTGAAAGCTATATTAATACATTTAACAAGAAGTTGTTCTTTACTTTACTAAGAAGCATTTCCCAAAACTCCCTTTCAACTTGTGATTTAATAGTGGTTTTGGAAGATCACTATTAAAACACTTAAACAGCCGGGCTCGGTGGCTCAGCCTGTCATCCCAGCACTTTGGGAGACCGAAGCGAGTAGATTGCCTGAGCCCGCCAGTTCGAGACCCACCCAGGCAACCTGGCAAGACCTTGTCTCTACAATGAATCAAAAATTCACGTGCCAGTAGTTCCGGCTACTTTGAAGGCTGAGACGGAAGGATCACTGGAACCCAGCAGGTCCACACTGGGGTGGCCGTGAGTGTGCCACTGCACTCCAGTCTGGGCAACAGAGTGAAACTCCAACTCAAAAAAAAAAAAAAAATTTAAACACAGAAATGCACTGAATATAATTCGTTTATTTTCTGCCATTATTTCTCACAATTATTTAACTTGCAGTGACCCAATGGTAGCATCTTCTCTCATACCTAGTATTTAATCACACACATTATTTTTTGATATGGCTTGCTAAAAGAAAACCTTTTGACAAGGCCAACTTAAGAGAGTTTAATTGAGCAAAGAACAAGTCATGGATTGGGCAGCTCCCAGAAGCAGGGCGGGATCCAGAGGCTCTGCCTCACGACTGTGGCCAGGGAGTCTTTGCAGACGGAAGAGGAAGTGACATGCAGAAGCAGCCTGATGGGCTTCGGCTCAGCATGTGTGGTATGTGGACATGGCCTGATCAGCTGGAGACTGATGGGCTGAGGCTCGGTTGCTGTGATTGGCTGTAAATCAACTATATGTTACAAAATATGGCCCCCAGTGAGGCTTTCAGTTTGTTTACACACTAAGTTAGGCCGCAGATCATTGTATAAGGACCTAAGGTACAGAGGCAGCCCTAGGCCAAATTAAATTTGATTGCACACGCTGTTATTTTTCTCATATTTGCAAAGGACATTGTAATTTGATATGTCTTTTTTTTTTTAACTCTGGTGGAAACTAATGGTCATAATCAAAATTATTTTCCCCTTCTTTGGACAACGCAACTAAACCTCTCGGCTTTGTTTCCTGTGTGTGACCAGGAGCTAAGGCCTTTTGAGGAGAATGTGAGTGGATGTGGTATGCGTCACTTCCAAGGCTTTAGCAAAGCAGTGAGCCTCTCCTGTGTGTTCCTTCTTCATCTGACCACTACACAGAAATGAGGGTGAAGCCCTCGAAGATGGAGCCACAAGATAGAAGGAGCTGGGACTGCAGAATCACTGGTTGAAAAACTACGCACAGCCCCTGACCTAACCCTAACCCTAACCCTAACCCTTAACTGTACCCCACAATTTTAAAATAAAAAATATGTTAAAAAAAAGAAAAGAAAAACTACACACAGACCAGGTTTATCCAACTTGGACACTTTGGAACTGGAAATGAATGGCAACTATATTTGAATCACATATATTTCTAGGCCTCTTTGTTACCATAGCCAACCTAATCATACTGTTGAACTTGAATCATACTGTTGTTCACATATTTTTTGACAAGCCTGTTGATGAATTCAGGATCAGGCACAAACACAGGCATCAAAGTTGTGCTTTTTAATCTCAGAAAAAATGTTTTCTGATTCCTTGTATCTATTAAAATTACATCACTGCTAACTCTAGGCCATAAGGATTTTATCTTCTCTACAAGATTCCCGTAATGTCTTCATGTGTCAAAATCCAAATCTAATGATGGTGGCTTTGCAGAAGTTAAGGTGACCATGAGGAAGGTCAGGGTCTGTGGTCAAGATAGGCAGCAGGAAAGAATTGAATAGGTGGGATTTTCACTAGAAGTCACAGGAATATCAACATTAAACAGGTAGCAAAGTCTACAGTTAAGTAGGAAATTAAGTGTAGCAAATAAAAAAGGCCATCCATCAGGATACAAAGTATCCAGCAAAAAAATATTACAAGTTTAGGACCAAGGCAAGACACAGGTGACACAGAGGGATAAAAGCCAGAGTCTCTCATCATTTGGTTGAACATCATCCCATTAGCACTTTTAAAAGTCCCTGAATTTCCTTCTCTGCTTCCAGAATCTCTGTTTCATGACATCACTCTTTGCTGTAATATCTATCTTCCTAAAATAGGATTCTAATCATATTGTGCCTTACACCCAAACAGAGGAAACCAAAGCCTTCACAGTTTCTCATTTATAGGATGAAGAATAATTTCAACTTTTAGCTTAGGATTAAATATTATAGGAAAAGAGCTCTGTTTTTTCCTTATACATGCACTATGTCATATCGTAGTTGGGTCTTTGCCTGTTTTTTTAATTGTTTTTTTTTTCCCCCAGTATATCGCCTTCCCTACCTACAACTATTCACATTCTATCCAATCTTCAAGGCCTTTTCACGTGTCATCTTTTCTTATTCTTCAAATAAGAACTGATATCTTCTTTTAAACTCTCATATCCTTTTCTCCTTATAGAATTATCACATTCCACTTATACTAAAGCTCTATGCAGTAGTTCATAGCTACGGCAACAAGCTAGATAGAAGCTCCTTGGAAATAAGGTTCTACTTCTTTGGTCTTTGACTTTATATTCCTAGACCCAACCTAGTATTTTGCAGAGTCAAATTTGCAGAGAGATTGATTTAATTAAATAGTAGATGCCCAATAAGTATATGTGTTGGATGAATGAATAGACAAATGGAAGAGTAAATCTGTTATTCAAGAGCAAAAGCCTTGAGTTTGGAGATTTGAGAATGGGAGACCTATGTTGCAATCAATATCATTAATCAATCATTAAATTAAATGTTAATGGCCTAAACATTCAAGTAAAAAAAAAATGATCAGAATGAGATTATCAGAACGAATTTAAAAAGCAAGATCTTATAAATATTGTTTTAAAAAAATGTGCTGTTAACAAAAAGACATAGACAGGATAAAAGTAGATTGTGGGAAAAAAATATAAACAATACTCAAATGGCTGATACTAATATTAGATAAAACAAAGTCTTAGAAAAAGAGGGACATTTGATAATAAAAAGGGGTCAGTTAGTCAGAAAGAAATGCCAATCCAATGTTTATGCACCTTACAATGGAGACTTTAAATATGTGAAGCAGAAAATAAACAGAATTAGATAATTCTACGATAGAGATATATACTTCTTCTTGGTGATTGATAGGCCTAATAAAAAATATGCAACGACACTGAGTATCTCAGAATTGCTATCAAACTTCTTGACCTAAGTGATGTTTCTAGAACATAACACCCTGTAAAAGCAGAATGCAGTTTATTTTCAATTGTACTCAGTATGTGTACTAATAAATTTATAATTTCCATATTTAGACTACATACTATGGTATAAAACAAATATTGATAAATGTGAAAAAATTAAAATTATACAAACTGTATTGTCAAACTATATTCTCTTGAACTGCACCAGAAATCAATAACAAGAGAAAACCCCAGATATTTGGATATTAAGCAATGTAATGATAAATAATCCATTAGTCAGAGCTGAAATTACAAGGAACATTTAAAAATATCCAAAATTAAATAATTGTGAAAATGTAATACACCAAAATTTGGGAGATGCAGCTAAAGCAGTGATCACAGCTTTAAATTCTTTGAGAAGTCAAATAAGTTGCCCAAGTGACCATATTATTATGTATGTCTTTTTTCCCTCTGTAGTGCTAAGTTTAAAAATCACTGTTATTCACATATTGAAATTCATATCCATTCATATTCGTATATTGAAATTGCAACCTCCCAAGGTGATGTATTTGAGGTGGGGCCTTTGGGAGGTGATTGGGCCATAAAGACAGAGCCCTCATAAACAGAATCTGTACCCTAATCAAAGAGGTCTGAGAAAGAGCCTTCACCCATACCACCATGTGAGGACTTAGCCAGAAGGCACCACCTATAAATCAGAAAGCGGACTGTCAACAGAGAGCAGATCTGCTAGGGCCTTGATCTTGGACTTCTCACCCTCCAGCCTTAGGAAAGTAATTAAGGTTAAATGAGGTCATTAGGGTAAGGCCCTGATTCAGTACAATTCGGCTTTTTACAAGAAGAAACATCAGGTGGCGGTCTGTCTCTCTGTCTCTCTCTCTCTCTCTCAACACATACCAATCAAAGGTCATACACGCACAACACAAACGGTGGCCTTCAGCAAGCCAGGCAGCCCTCACTAGAAGCTGACCATGCTAGCATCCCCAGAACTGGAAGAAAGTGAGTTTCTGTTGCTTAAGCCACCCTGTCTGTAGTATTTTGTCACGACAGGCTAAGCAGACTAATACAAAAGGAGTCTCCTTTCTTCTGGATCTCTAAGCAGAGTTCCCCACTGGTGTGCTGTGGCAATCTCGAGTGCTGTTAGTGGGTAAGAACAGAGACACTGACTGCCCTGGTAGGGAGTGGGGCGGTCACAGCCTCTAGGATCCTCTTTGACAACTTCATTGAAAACCTTTGGTGTTCCAATGGGGCCTGATGAACTGTTCTGCAGCCAGGGTAATGGGGAGATCAGGAGGTATTCCGTCACTTGGAAACGGGCTTAAACAGTGAGTGACAGACAGCGTGAGTGTCTGTCTTTTGCGGACAAGAGGCTCGTGAAGCAGGTGCTTAGAAAGAGTGGCACACAGCCCAAGGTATAGAGGAACTTGAAGGGGGCTCCCAAATCCAGACTACATATACCAGGGTGGACCCCCCAAAACCCAGAATTATCTTTTGGAGTGTGGGCCCCTTGTATTACAGGCTTCTCCCACTAGGTAAGTGGCATTGGTGTACCTACTAGCATTTTTGCAAAAGGGAGTGTTCGGCTTCAGAGAAATGTTTTGGAGATTTTTGCAACCCGTTCGCCCATCTCATGGTGGGTGATCTTCGCGTGCACCAGCTCATAATTTCAAAAAGTCAGCGATTTTTGACCAAAAATGGCATGACTCCATGCCCCACTCTCCCTATTCCCTGATTTCACTCCTAGTGACGTTTTTATTTCTTTGGATTAAAAAAGTCCTCAGAGGGAAACATTTTGCCAATGTGGAAGAGATGAAACAAAAAATGGCAGAAGCACTAAAAGGCATCAAAATTGATTTGTCCAAAAACCGTTTCAAGTGGTGAAAAAAGCATCTCAGTAGGTATATTACTTTGATGGTGACTGAAATTTAAACATGTAAGAATAAATACATAAATTTTTATAAGTAAATTCTGGACTTTTTGCCACCCCCATATCAGATACTTCTATCCATTTTTGGTTTATATGCTTTTTTTTATTGATGTCCTACCTAGCAGCAGAGTGGGGGTTTGTCTGTGATTTAGAGTTTCATCATTATTTTGAGATATAGAATGATATAAAAATTAATTAGATTTGCAGTCCCTTTACATTTTCATGGACACACAAAATCAATGTTACATTTGTCAATGAGAGAAGTGGAAGAAAACATCTTATACAGACTCTTACAACTGTTAGGAATGTCTGAATGGCTATAAAAATTGTTTTGTGTTTCTACCACTCAGCCAAAGTTGTTATTGGAGACTATGGGGACTTAAAGATTATTATCAAAACTCGATGCCCGGCCGGGCTCAGTGGCTCAGCCTGTCATCCCAGCACTTTGGGAGGCCAAGGCGAGTGGATTGCCTAAGCCCGCGTGTTTGAGACCAGCCTGGGTAACTTGGTGAGACCTCATCTCTACAATAAATTTTAAAAAATTAGCCGCGCATGGTAGCATACACCTGTAGTTCTGGCTACTTGGAATGCTGAGGCAAGAAGCATTGCCAGAGCCCAGCGGGTTGATGCTGGGGTTCCTGCCTGGGCAACACAGTGAGACTCCAACTCAAAAAAAAAACACAAAAAACTTAATGCACGGGTTACCTGTCACTACTTAATAAATTACCCTAATATAGCTGGGCTCGGTGTTTCAGCCTGTAATCCCGCGCCTTGGGAGGCTGAGGTGAGTGGATTGCCTGAGCCCGCGGGTTCGAGACCCGCCTGGGCAGGCGAAACCTCATCTCTACAATAAATCAAAAAAATTAGCCAGGTGTGGTAGCGTGCACCTGTAGTTTCGGCTACTCGGAAGGCTGAGGCGGAAGGATCGCTGGAGCCCAGCAGGTCGAGGCTGCGGTGGCCGGGAGCGGCCACTGCACTCCAGTCTGGGCGACGGAGTGAGACTCCAACTCAAAAAAAAAAAAAAAAATTACCCTAATATGTAAAAGTTTGAAAACAACAGGCATTTACCATTTACAGTGAAACTTATTAAAACTTTGAGTCTGTGAGCTGACTGACCTTGGCTCAGCTGCCTGGACGTGGCGGTCAGGACGTCAGCCAGAACTACAGCCCCCAAAAGGCTTGACTAGCACTGGAGACTCTATAACAAGATGGCGCACTCACATGACTGCTGGCAGCGGTCCACCTTCCTTGCTGGATGTAAACAGGAGGCCTCAGCTCCTTGCCATGAGGCCTTTCTTTTCAACTTAATTTAATTTAATTTAATTTTATAGTCATGTGGGGTACAAGGGAGGATTAACTCCATAAGGAGTCTGCGTGTAGGAGAAGCTTGGGCTCCCAACTGGCCCTCACCCCCCCGGTACTGGACCAGGCACCCTTTGTGTTGTCACGTGCCCCCACCCTCCTCCATCCCTCCGGCTCTCAGCAGTGCTCAGCCACAGCCGGTCCCAACCTTGTGCTCGTGTGACTAATGTCCAAGGCCCACTTATGGATGAGAACATGTGGTATTCCGATCTCTGTTTCTGTGATAGATCACTGAGGATCATGGTCTCCAACTCCATCCAATTTGCCTCCAAGTCCACGATTTTGTTCTTTATGGCTGCGTACTACTCCATCGTGTGTGTGTACCACATTTTCTTTATCCAGTCCACTTCTGATGGGCCTTTCAAACCGCCTGATTGAGTGTCTTCCTGACATGGAGATGACTCCCCCCAGAGAAAGTGATCTAACGAAGAAAGCCTAGGGTGGGGCACAATATCTTATACGGCCTTGTCTTATGCGCCACATGCCATCTCTTTCACAATATCTTACTTATTAGAAGTAAATCACCAAGTCTGCTCTGCAATCAAGAGGAGAAGATTTGGGCTCCGCCTTTTGAAGGGAGGTGTGTTCAAGGACTTGTGGAGGTATTTTTAAATTGCTGCCCCGGTGGCCAGGCACAGCGGCTCACGCCTGCAATCTCAGCACTGTAGGAGGCCAAGGAGGGAGTGTCTCTTGAGCTCAGGAGGTTGCAGTGAGCCATGATCACACCACTGCACTCCAGCGTGCAGGACAGAGCAAAGCGCCAGCTCAAAAAAACAAATACAATAACCGCACCTGATATAAAAATTTTAAGTTTCATGAGAATCAAGCTTAAGTTCATAAATCAAATAGCTATAAAGACTTTATTTAGAAGTTTTATATACATTCAATATTTGATATTGAATAATTTATATTCTACTTTTATGACTACACTATATAAGTAGAACATAAATATAAAAATATATTTTTTCTATTAACTATAAACTCCTTCCCATTTTAACTCAAGATGCTGCACAAATAATATTACCATTGATTTGGGCCATGACAGGAAGCGTTTGGAAGCACAGTTTTGTGGCTGGCTAATAAAACCTACTCTTACACAGCATTTGCAGGGAATTCTGCTTGTGCCGTGGCTGCCTGTCTAACTCCCTGGGGGAAAGCTAGGTTTGGAAGGATAGGAAACATGCCTTATATATCTTTGTATCCTCTACCACGGCCAGCTTAGTGTTCTGCACTTTTGGTATTCAATGTAAACATTCAACTATGTGTTGAATATGAATATTTGTACTTAAAGTTGCAATTTCATTTATTATTCTATTGTAGGTATTTAAGCTGTACAAGACGACATCTTGATATACATATGCAAGCGAAGTGACTGCTACCATCAAGCAAATTAACACGTCCATCCCCTTTTGTACGTGTGGTAAGAGCCCCCAAAGGCTACTCCCTTAGCAAATCTCCAGTATTCAGTATCATCAGCCGTAGTCCTCATGCTGTGCATGAAATCTCCAGACTTACTTACCTTATAGGAATGCACCTTCGTATCCTTTGGCCTTTGTCAGCAGGATCCCCCTCCCTGCTGCTGGAAACCACTGTTCTCTTTTCTGTTCTTGTGGATTTCGTTTTTTATTTTTTAAAATTCCACATGTGAGCTCATACAGATTCTTCTTTCTGTGTCTGGCTGTTTCACTTAGCATAATGTCCTCTACATTCACCCATATTGTCACAGAGGCAAGATCTCCTCTTTCAAGGCTGAATAATATTCCTTCTCCATGTGTGTGTATGTGTGTGTACCACAATTTCTTTACCTATTCATCCATTGACACTTAGGTTGTTTCCCCATATTGGGTATTGTGAATAATGCTGCAATAGACATGGGAGTGCAGATGTTTCTACAGGATGCTATCTTCATGTCCTTCGGGTATGTAACCTAGGAGAGGAATTGCTGGGTGCTGGGTGATACGATAGCTTTATTTGTAATTTTTGGAGGAACCCCCATAACGCTTTCCTTAACAGCTGTACCAATTTATACTCCCACCAAGAAGGAGCGCACAAGGTTCCCTTTTCTTCACACCCTCACCAACACTCATCTCTTATCTTTGTTTATAATAACCATCCTAATAAGTGTGAGGCAGTATCGCACTGTGATTTTGACTTGCATTTCCCTGGGGAGTAATAATGCTTAGCACCTTTTTATATACTTGGTGGCCCTTTGTGCATCCCCTTTGGAAAATTTCTATTTAGGTTCCTTGTCCATTTTTTAACTGGATTATTTTTGCAGTTAAATTCCATGAGATTCTTGTGTATGAGGTCTGACCATTAAGTTTGTGAACTTGCCACGATGGGCTTATGTTGACAGCACTGTACTAACAATTCGGTTAGGGTCCGTAGCCTTGGTCTCTCAGTGTCTCATGGCTGTTTTTGTGTTGGCATGTGGCAGTGTCTTGCTGAGTGGTGTTCATTATTGTTGCTGCATGTTTTTGTGTGCCCACAAGAATGCCGGAGTTTGAATGACTGCAACAAACAAACATTAAATTTCTTGTTAAACTTGGCAAAGGTGGAAATGAAATCAGGGACACGTTAGTCCAAGTTTATGGGGTCAATGCCATGAAGAAAATGGCAGTGTACAAATGGATTAAAGGTTTTCGTGAGGGGAGAGAAAGCATCACTAATTAGGAGAAGGCAAGACAGCCAGTAACAAATAGAACTGACGAAAACATTGCAAAAATCTGTTGAATGGTGCATCAAAACTGTCAGCTGACGGTGAGAAGCATAGCAGATGACATAAACATCGATAGAGAAACAGGAAAATCGTAACTGAACATCTTGCCATGAGAAAGGTGTGTGCAAAAATGGTCCTGAAGGAGCTCTTGCATCACGACAAGGCACCAGCTCACACAGCACTGTCTGTGAGGGAGTTTTTAGCCGGTAAACAAACAACTGCATTAGAACACCCTTCCTACTCACCTGATCTGGCCCCCAATGACTTTTTTCTTTACCTGAAGATAAAGGAAATATTGAAAGGACGATATTGTGATGACATCCAGGACATCAAGAGTAATACGATGACAGCTTTGATGGCCATTCCAGAAAAAGAGCTCCCAAATTGCTCTGATGGGTGGTCTAAGCGCTGGCATTGGTGTGTAGCTTCCCAAGGGGAGGACTTCAAAGGTGACCATAGTGATATTCAGCAATGAGGTAGCACTTTTTTTAGGATGAGTTCACAAACTTAATGGTCAGACTCTGTATTTAGGATATATATATTTTTTTCCACTTTTATCTTTTTACTTTCCATTAGTATAAACCTGCATTTAGGATACTAACTCCTTATCTAACATATGGTTTACAAATGTTTTCTACTCTTCCATAGATTGTCTTTTTGTTTTGTTTTGTCTTTTTATGTGCTGTGCAGAAAATTTTTAATTTGATGTAGTCCCACTTATTTATTTTTACTTGTTTGTGTTTTTGGTGTCAAATCTAGAAAATCATTGCTGAGACCAATAATGTCAAGATTTCACCTATGTTTTCTTCCAGGAGTTTTAAGTCTCCAGTTCTTAACAGTTAAGTCTGGAATCCATTTGCAGTTGAGTTTTTATATGGTGTAAGAGAAGGGTTCAGTGTTATTTTTTTGCATGTGGATTTCCTGTTTCCCCAACTCCATCTGTCAAGGATGTCCCTTCCCTAGCGTTTATTTTTGGCATCTTTGTCAAAAATTAGTTGGCTGTATATATGTAGGTTTATTTCTGGGCTCACTATTCTGCTCCGTTGGTATATATGTGCCTGTTCTTCCGCTAGGAAAGTTCTAAAATTTCACGCTGGACTTCTAAACAGGTTCTTTTTTCTCAGACAGGGTGTTTTATAAAGAGGGGCAAAAGTCCCCCTATACGATTTGGTCACGGAAAGGGGATGAGCAACTTGAAGCCTCTTACATGTTCTTCCTCCCTTGTCTGAGTTACTTATTCATTCCTCTTTTCCCTCCCCTTTCTCCGGCAGCTTTCATCCATTTGTTTTTGTGACCTTTCTGCTTTTCCCTGCCTCTGCCTTAATCCTGTCAATGGCATCAAGAGTTTTTATTAGATCTGGCTGAGAGCATTAAGGTCTGAAGTGGTGACGTGAGTCTAGAAGGTTGCGATGAACTTTCCGTCCAAACTAGTTCAAGGGCAACATGTGTAACATCTTTGTATTGTTGGAATTTTTTGTGATTCTTCTGCGTTATATGCAAGTCAAGAATGATAATCCCCTCCATACACAAGTTCACGTCTGTGAGCCGATTGTGACCTGATATACAGGTAGCTTCTGTATGGTCTGGAAGGGCTCCATATCTGATAAAAACTTTGCGGTAACTGTAGGTACCAAAAAGGTGTTTATGTTTTCAAATTAGGTAGATGACAGTAATGTAAAGAAAGTAAAAAGGGCTGAAGGCCACCTGCCTGTATGGACAAGGCAAGAGACACTGTAAATGGCATCACTTTGGGATCTAAAAAGCACTGACATCAGATAATGCAAACGCTCTGTCATGTCATGAGTAGATGAAAAAGGAAGAAGTGACGTGAGGTAGCTTCAGGCCTGCATCTCTGACCCAGGAATGCGGTAAGAAGATGGCTAGAAATTCGATGAAGCATATTTCCCTAACTGTGTTTGACCCTGCTATGGAATTATTCCTTATACAACTCACTGAGTCATCAGAGAAAATGATTTTTACAATGCTCTTTAGCACTCTTCTTTTATATAGTATTTTTTTTCCTAATTTTCAGAAAAATTAGAATTGGCTACTGGAATTGTAGGCTTAGAAATAAAAATTTCTTGGCCATTGATTTAAGAAGTAATCATAATATTAAACGAAAATAAGATATTAAAGTAGCTTCTAGCTCTATATGGAGGCTGAAAGACCAGAGGGTATCAGAATCAGGATAAACTTGGGTACACACATAGGTGTTCTCAGAAACCCTTGGTTGAATTCTTGGTTAGAAACCCTCTAAAACGCACCATGAACGTAATGACTCATCCTGCCTGCTGGCTATAAAAATGATGTTCAACAAATTGTAACTATTAAGCAAATAACATGCAAATATGAAACCTCTCCATGCAAAATTCATGATAGCTTGCTTTTTAAAAATGTTTCTGCAAAAAATTTGCAAAGAATCTGTCTTATTAAACTCTTCTCTAATGGAATAATACAGCCGCAGTGAGCTGCCATGCCTGCCAGTGAGCTCAGTGCCATAAATGTTGCCCAAGGGCCCACGTCCTCCATGCTTGGAAACAGGAGCTTCATTGCAAGAAAACCTTTTCTATCAACACCAGCTCCTTCCCCTAAAAAGGCACTGTGTTCAAATATGCTTTGAAACTTTTTTTCCGAAAAATATACACTAAAACAAAATGATGAAACATCATTTAATACTGTTTTGGTAAATAATAGAAGAGTATTAACATAATCTTGAGTAAGTCTCTGCATTCGTCTCTTTAGATCTCTAACTCAGCACTTATTTTAAAACTACCAAGTTCGGACTTGTCCACAAAATGCATCCAAGCCCTTTGATCTTAACAAGTGTCTCAAACGTCAGTAATGATGAGTATATTTCCTAACCCTCTACTTTCA
Source organism: Tarsius wallacei (assembly GCA_963574415.1). NCBI lineage: Eukaryota > Metazoa > Chordata > Mammalia > Primates > Tarsiidae > Tarsius > Tarsius wallacei. Next base: position 10,206 of record CAUYQG010147230.1, on the reverse strand, counting down.
TCCCAACAGTGTGTGTACGTGTTTTCAGGAGAAATATGCAGAGACCAAAAGATATCACAAAGGTTTAGTTTCAACAATTGGAATAGCCAAACAAGCAATATTGTATGCATTTATAAATAAGTCCCTTAAAATCATATTTAGAAAATCAACATCTAAAGGGCCCAATTTTATGACAAGTCCTAGTGATACAAGGTTTAAAGTAGAAAAAAAATTGAAGTGTCTAGAAAGCCTCAGAGAACTTTCAGAAACTATATATAGTGAACTACAAACTAGGTATTTAAGATTTTTTTTTTTTTTTTTGAGTTGGAGTCTCACTCCGTTGCCCAGACTGGAGTGCAGTGGCTGCTCCCGGCCACTGCAGCCCCGGACTGCTGGGCTCCGGTGATCCTTCCACCTCAGCCTTCCAAGCAGCTGGAACTACAGGTGCGCGCTACCACGCCCGGCTGATTTTTTTTTTTTTTTTTTTTTTGATTTATTGTAGAGATGAGGTCTCGCCAAGTTGCCCAGGCGGGTCTCGAACCCATGAGCTCAGGCAATCCACTCACCTCAGACTCCCAAGGCGCGGGATTACAGGCTGAGCCAATGAGCCCGGCTGAGATTTTTAATTGCTACTTGTAGTCATATTAGAGTTTATTTTTCTCTTTTTCCCACTCCAAAAGTATTTATTTTTGTTTTATTTAAGTTTTCATTCATACTGATGTGTTAATCATTCTTCTATCTTAATTTCTTTTTGGATGACGCTCCTAGCATGTCAAAAACTATGTGAGCATTTATCCAGTCTTGGGTATCAATTCTTGATTTCACGGTTGTATTAATGTAGCAGACATTGATTTCACCCAATGGCCACTACTTAAAATTATATACGATCTCAGTGAAGAACTAAGTGACTTTTAGGTTCCTAAAATCATTCTGATTCATTCATTTTCTTAATTCATCTGTCTATCCTTTCATCTATTCATTCACATTTTAATAGGATGCAAATTCAACTGAAATTCAGGGATCACAAATATGAAAGTTCTTACTCAAACATTCAAACTTTTTCCAGTTAAGTTTTTTCTGTGAAGTTCGTTTTCCTTTTTGTTTGAGAATTGTTTCTATGCATATTAGCAATCCCCCACCCCCCCTCCCCTTTTTTTCCTGAGTCAGGCTCGCTCTGTCACTGAGGCTGGATTGCAGTGGCATGCTCACCGCCACTGCAGCCTTGACCTGCTGGGTTCGGCCGGTCCTTCTGCCTCAGGCTTCCAAGTAGCTGGAGCCATAGGCATGCACCATCATGCCTGGCTAAGTTTTGGGTTTATTATAGAGATGAAGTCTTGTCAAGTTGCCCAGGCTGGTCTCGAACCCCTGGGCTCAAGCAGTCCTCTCGCCTCCACCTCGCCAAGTGCTGGGATTACAAGCATGAGCCACTGCGCCTGCCCAACCCCTCTTGAATAAAAAGAAATTTCTGCATAAATATAGCAAGAGGTAACAAATACAATACTTGTGAAAAGTGTAGACATGAAACTGAGCATTTGTTGTGTAAAAGGCAATTTTGCGAGCAAGAGATGAGGCAATCACTAAGAAAGGCGCTATTCCAGATCTCAAGAAGCTTCTATTCTAGTGTGAAGATAGATAACAAACATATAAATAAGAAAATATCAAATCGAGAGAAGTGCTCTGATGAAAATTAGTCAGGTTAAAATGGCAGGCAGAGGGCCTAGTCATTAGACTAGATAGACCGGAAAGACTTTTTGGAGAAAATGTCATTTAATATTGGATCAGAAAGACAAGAAGGAAAAAGCAGTTAGAAAGTCTAGGGGAATGAACATTCCAGAAGAAAAGGGAAGGCATCAGGCGAAAGCACAGTTAGCCTGCCAGGGATACAGAGAGAAAGTCACCCAAATTCAGTGAGCCAGATGTGGCCTGCCCGAGAAGGCAGAGACCAGGCTTTGGAGGGCACTCAGGGCACAGAGGAGAGTCTGGATTTCACTCTGAGCTTTGAAGCCATTGAAGTTGGGAGTGATGTGGTACTTGGTTGTACCACAAATGCATGGATCTGGACGTGAACCACAGACCACGGGGGTGCTGAGAGGGGGAAGATTTGGGTACGCTTCACAGGCAGAGTAGTTGGGCTTGCTGAGGACTTAGATGGCAGAGCAGAAAAAAAAAATAAACAAATGGTAGCATTTTGGCTTGGGAAACCAGGTGACTGGTGATGTCGTTTGATGACACAGGAAAAACTAAAGGAAAAACATATTTGGTGAACTAGGTGAAATATTTCTATATGTATTACTGTTTCTGTAGTTCATAGTTTTCATATTAAAACACAAACTAATATTTAATCCATTCATTTAAATTTCTTATCTTCAAAAAATATTGAATATCTTCATTAATACAATGTCATTTTTAAAATATTTTATTCTTAAAATAAGAAAATCATTGTGAACTAATACTATTTGCTTCCATTTACATAAATCCTAATAACTCTCAGGCAAAAACTGAGACTTATGCATACTTTTTATTACTAATGCCAGGTAATATTTGAAGTACAGGGGTCCTTTCTCCAGCCACAACGAACACACACTGATTTTTGAACACAAGGGCAACACAATGATTTGTTTTAGATATAGTTTATCTATAAAAAAGAAATGTTGGCCAGGCTCGGCTCGGTGACTCAGCCTGTAATCCCAGCACTTTGCGAGGCCGAGGTGAGCAGATTACCTGAGCCCGCAGGTTCGAGACCCACCCAGGCAACTTGGCGAGACAATAAATCAAAAAAATTAGGCCGGGCGTGGTAGCGCACGCCTGTAGTTCTGGCTACTTGGAAGGCTGAGGCGGAAGGCTGCGGTGGCCAGGAGCATGCCACTGCACTCCAGTCTGGGCGACAGAGTGAGACTCCAATTCCAAAAAAAAAAAAAAGCCTTATGCCTTATATAAGCCTATCAATTTAAAGCAAGACACCTGGACAGCCTCATCGTCAATTTATTTTCAGCTGTCTCAACAGATAGTTTTAACTGTGGCATGGATCTTTTAGAACTCAGAGGGACACAGAAGCCAGCAGCATTTGTGGTCCACAGAGCTGTTTGATTCTTCTGAATGTATTGCAGATTTATGAACCATCTGTTAAGAAACAAATGGTCCAAACCTATTTAAAATCAGTATTGCTATGACGGGAATGTACGCAAATGGGTCAGAAGCAGTTGCTTTCCCCAGCAAACCTGCCCGGTGTCTTAGCACAAGTAGATACTCTTTAAGCACAGGTGAAACAGAAACAGAACAGGAGGAAAAGGCAGAAGAAGGTATAAGGAAGGAGGTGATAACATCAACCTCTGTCACATCCCGAATTTCTCCTGATTCCCTAGATGCAAGAATGTTATTTACATTATAGTGACTCAGTTGCCACTTCTTCCTGTTTGCTTTGTAAGGACACAAAGGGTTTGAGTGACGCCTCCCCCACCTCGCCCAACTACAATGCACACATACTGTGGAATCAATGGCTTGCCTAAGACATGCTGCAGGATCACCATGATAAAGAATAAAGTTTACCAAAAATCTCTCATTTCACATTTAACAGAGCTATGCGGGGATTGACTGTACTAGTATTAGGATGGAAAGTTACTGCGATGCACAGAAGTTCTCTCTCCCACTTTAGATCTTTAATTCACTTCTAAAAATTAGACATTCTGTGAATAAAGGCTATCCTGGAACCTATTTCTCTATATTCTACCTGGAAAAATGTTCTTGCTGTACACTTAAGCACCAAGCCCTATTCAATTTCCAAAAATCAAGTATTAGAAGTATCAATGCAGCACACTCGATCACCAATGTATAAAGTCCCTTGCATACTAATATATAAATTACTTACAGCATTTCTTCTTGATGATCAACAAGGTTGCTTACAAATAGTTATTTCTATAGCAGCACGTGGCTCCTATTAGGGACGGCAACATCTCAGATAAACACAGCCATTGTTGACGTGCAGCGTGCTTTCACACTGTCTGCGTGAGATTGTTTTCAATAACCTTATTGAAACATACTTAATACACCATAAAGCTAACCGTTAATCCATTAAAGTTCACAGTGCAATGGTTCTAATATGTTTACAGAACTGTGCAACCACAACTGTCTCCACGGTCTACGCTTAGAACACTTATATCATCCCAAACGGAAATCCCATACTTGTTAGAGTGACTCACCATCCCCTGTCTCCCACCACCTCCTAATCCTAGGCAACTCATCTATTTTCTGTTTGCCAGACTTGCCTGTTGCGGACATTTCTTCTACGTGCAATGACATAATATGTGGTCTTTTATAAAGGGTTTAATGATTCAACGGCAGTCAGTGACAGCTTTATAATTTCTTCCCTTTTAAAAGTTGCCTCTTATAATGTTTCCCTTCATCTACTCCACCATACTTGACTGGTAATTTTAGATAGAACAAAATGTTCAAACCAATTTCCTGTCGGGCCATAAACAGCAGAAATAAAAACGGATTGGGCAACGGTTGGTCAGCATTAACGTTAAGCGTTCCACGGGTTCCACATTACTGTGAGTCAGTCTCTTAAACATTATACTTCCCTTTACCCAGCCTTGCTATTTTTGTAGTCTTCTGGGGATCTGGAGGTTTCAGTCATTTTTCCTCTCTCACGGGATCTTAATTTGCAGAGCTAAACTTCTCTGTGAGATGTCTTGGGGCACCTGTGTGTGTCCCGCCTGGGCCACCCTAGCGTGTCCAGTGTTCCCTGAAACGGCGCTTTGTCTCCGTCCATCTGAGCCACTGTAGGATCGTGGTCAGGAGTGAGAACATGGGCAAAAGCACATGGACGTCTGAAACGGCACATCCTATCATCTCAAAAAATAACTTCCAGCAAGTTATTTAAATGCATAATGCCATCATTTCTTCGTCTATGAAATGAGAGAATGAAAGTGCCCACTTCATCCATTTGCTGTGAGGATTGAGTGAAAAATGTTTGGCACCTAGGAAGATTTTTTTAAAATTTGACTGCTCTTATGTTAGAGGTCGATTTAATTTTGTGATCTACAAATTCTAATTTCCTTGATGGTGGCAGATGTCTCTAATTTACCCAAAAGCCTTCTCATACCACCAGACTCCACCTGAGACTCTAACAACAATACCTTAGGCACAAAGCTGTTCTTAATTAAAGTCGTCTTGTCGACTATGAGCCAGTACACATTCATTATCTTGATCTTATATAATAAACTTTGCTTAATGTTTAGTATACAGTAATTACAAATCCCTCTTTGAGCTTTTCTGTGTGACAGACTTGATCTGAAATTCTTTTTTGGTTTCATAATGTCTGTCATATCTGCTCTAAAAAATAACTTCCAGTAAAAATTTTACACCTGATCTTAATTCAAGTCTTTTAATTACTTTTTGTTTCAAAGACAATTGCTTAACAATTTCCTTGTTCACTATCCTTTCTGGTTTTTAAAAATAGCTTCTTTCCTGAAATATAATTGACAGCCAAAGAATACACTTTTCAAAGTGTACAATTACGGTTTTCAAGTAAAAGTTTGCCATATAGGTCAATAGAACACAGCAGAAAGCTCAGAAATAGGCCCATATACACATAATCAGCTTATTTTTGAAAACAAAGAAACAATAATAATGAAGCCAGGTAATCTTTTCGACAAATGGTGCTGGAATAACTTGACAGCAACATGCAAAAACATTAAACTAGACACAGACCTCATACCCTTCATGAAAGTCATCTTGAAATAGCTCCTAAACAAAATATGAAATGCAAAACTATAAACTCGTAGAAAAAAACAGGAGAAATCCTAGACAGCCTTGGGTATGGTGACAACTATTTACAAACAACACCAAAGACATGATCTGTGAAAAAATAATTGTTAAACTGGACTTCATTAAAAATAAAAATTTCTGCTCTGCAATGGACAACATTTAGAGAATGAGAAGGCAAGAAGCAGACAAAAAATATTTCACAAGACACAACTGATGAAGAACTGTTATACACAAGTACAAAGAACACTCAATAATAACGAACAACCTGATTTTTTTAAATGGGTAATACGGCTAGGCCTGGTGACTCACTCCTATAAACTCAACACTTTGGGAGGCTAAGGCAAAAGGATGGCTTGAGTTTAGAAGGTTGAGACGGCAGTGAACTACAATCACGCCACTATACTCCAGCCTGGGCAACAGTGTGTGACTCTGTCTCTTAAAAACATAAAAAGTAGATAAAGAGGAGGGGTGGCAGGCGGATTTGTCTGTTCTGAACGTCTCCTATACATGTAGTCATAAAACATGTGCCTTTTGAGTTCATCTTCTTTTACTTAACATGTTTGCAGGGATAGTCAATATTGTGGCATGTATTTGTTCTTCATTCCTCTTTATGGCTGAGTTAAATTTATTAAATAGATGCAACACATTGTTCATCTACTGGTTGATGGATATTTGACTTTTTTCACCTTTAAGCTTCGATAAATGCTGCTTATTTCATATACAAGTTTGTTGTTTTTTTTGAGTTGGAGTCTCACTTCGTCGCCCAGACTGGAGTGCAGTGGCCGCTCCGGGCCACCGCAGCCTCGACCTGCTGGGCTCCAGCGATCCTTCCGCCTCAGCCTTCCAAGGAGCTGGAACTACAGGTGCACGCTATCACGCCCGGCCAATTTTTTTGGTTTATCGTAGAGATGAGGTCTCGCCCAGTTGCCCAGGCGGGTCTCGAACCTGCGGGCTCAGGCAATCCACTCACCTCAGCCTCCCAAAGGCGCAGGATTACAGGCTGAGCCACCGAGCCCAGCTCATATACAAGTTTTTATGTGGACATATGTTTATGATCCTTTTGACTATATAGCTAGGGATGGAATTGGTAGTTCATATGGCAACTATCTTTAACATTTTAAAGAACTGCCAATTTGTTTGTTAAAAGTGGCTGTATCAGATGCAGAAAAAGTGTTCAATAAAATTCAACATCTCTTCATGATAAAAACTCAACACGTTAGGTATAAAAGGAACATACCTCAACACAGAAAAAGCCACATACAAGTTTGCAGATTACATCATACTTAATGGGGAAAAGTTGGAGCAAGTTCAGGATGCCTGTTTTTACTACTTTTATTCAACATGGTATTGAAATTCCAAACCAGAGCAATTAGGCAAGAGGGAAAAATAGGCACCCAAATTGGAAAGAGAAAGTCGGATTGTCCCCGTTGGCAGATGATGTAATCATATACATAGAAAACCCTGAAGACATCAACACACACACACACGCACACACACACACACAAACCCTGTTAGGACTAACAAATAAATTTAGTAAATCAACATACAAAATTTAGTAGTGTTTTTATATGCCAATATTGAAGTATCCAAAAAATAAGTCAAGAAAGTAATCCCTTTTACAATAGCTTAAAAAAAACCTAGAAATAAATTTAACTGCAGAGATAAAAGATTAATATAATATAAACTACAAAATATTGATAAAAAATTGAAGAAAATACAAATAAATGAAAAATGATCTTGTGTTCATGGACTGTAAGAATTCATGTTGCTAAACTGCCCACACTATTCAGAGTTATCTACAGATTTAATGCCATCTCTATCAAAATACCAATGACATTCTTCACACAAGCAGAAAAGGCCATCCAAAAACTCTTAAAGATACTGAACAGCTAAAGTAATATTGAGCAAAAAGAATAAAGCTGAAGGTATTACACTACATGACTTCAAAAGATACTACAAAGCTACAGTAACCAAAAGCAGCAAGGTGCTGGCATAAATAGACACGTAGACCAGTGGAACAGAATACAAAGCCCCAAAATAAATCCATACATTTAGATCCAACTGATTGTATACAAAGGTGTTAAGATTCACTTGGGAAAGGACAGTCTCTTCAGTAAATGGTGTTGGGAAAATTGGATATTCACATGCAGAGGAATGAAACCAGATTGCGATCTCTCACCATATTAAAAAATCAATGCAAAATGGATTAAAGACATAAATGTCAGACCCCAAATTTTGAAACTACTAGAAGAAAAGATTTCTACTATGGGCAAAGACTTTTCGTTTAATAGGACTTTAAAAACACAAGCAACGAAAGCAAATATAGACAAATGGGATTACACCAAACTAAAAAGTTACTTCACAGCAATGGAACCGATCAATAGAGTGAAGAAGTAAAGTACAAAATGAGAAAACATATTAACAAACTACATCTTATATTGGGCTAACACCCAAAATATACAGGTAACTCAAAAAATTTAATAAAAAGAAAAAAAAACTGAGAATAGGCAAAAGACCTGAACAGATATTTTTCAAAAGAAGACACACAAATGACCAGCAGGTATATGACAAAATGCTCAACATCACTAATCATCAGAAAAGTGCAAATCAATGTGATATCACCTAACTCCTGTTATAACAGCTGTTATAAAGAAAAAAAACAAACCTAAAAAATAACAAGAGCTGGTGATGATGGAGAGATGAGAAACTCTTATATAATGTCGATAGTACACATTACTATAGTCATTACGGAAAACAGTATGGAGGTTCATCAAAAAAATTTAAAAAATAGAACTGCCATATGATCCAGCAATCCCACTACTGGGTATATATCCAAAGGAAATTAAATCAGCATGTAAAAAAAGCTGACTTCAGCTTCATGTTTTTTGCAGCACTATTCATGGTTGCCAACATATAGAATCAACCTAAGTGCTCATCAACAGATGAATGGATGAAGAAAATGTAGTGTGTGTATATATATATATATATATATATATATATATATATATATATACATAAAGGAATACTACTGTGCTGTGAAAAGGAATGAAATTCTGTCATTCGCCACAACATAAATGAGCTTGGAGGATGTTAAATGAAATAAACCAGACCCTAAAAGACAAATGCCACATGTTCTCTCTCATCTGTGGCAGCTAAAAACAAATGTTGATCTCATACAAGTGGGGAGTATAGTCGTGGCAGGGGAGGATGGGGCTAGGACAATCAGAAGTTGATTAACAGATGCAAACTTACAGCTAGATAGGAGAAATAAGTTACAGTTTTTTACAGCACAGTAAGATGACCTAAGAATAATTTATTGGCGGGTGCGGTGGTGGCTCAGCCTGCAATCCCAGCACTTTAGGAGACTGACGTGAGAGGACTGCCTAAGCCCGGGGCTCAAGACCAGCCTGGGCAACTTGGTGAGATCTCATCTCTACTATAAATCACAAAAACTAGCCGGGCGTGCTGGTTCACGCCTGTAGTTCCAACTACTTGAAAGGCTGAGGCAGAAGGATCGCCTGAGCCCAGCAGGTCGACACTGGGGTGGCTGTGAGCGTGCCACTGCATTCCAGCCTGGGTGATGGGGTGAGACTCCAACTCAAAAAAAAAAAAAAGAAAAGAAAAATTTATCATATATTTTCACATAGTCAGAAAAGTGGATTTTGAATGTTCCTAATACAAAGAAATGATAAATGTTTGGGGTGATGGATATGCTAATTCTCCTGATTTGCTAATTATGCAATGTATACATGTGTTGAAACATCACACTGTTCCCTACAGACAGGTATAATTATTATGGGATAGTTATAAACAAGATAAAAAGAAAGTGGCTGTATCCTTTTACAGCCAGCAATATATGGAAATCCATCAGTAATGAACAAAGATTCCAGTGTCTTCTCATCTTCACCAACACTTTGCAGACTTTTTTATTACAACCATCCAAGGGGGTGTGAAATGGAGTTTTTTATTTACACACCCCTGGTGACCAAGATGTCAAGCATCTTTTTTTGTGTGTGCATACTAGCCATTTGTATACATTCATTGAATAACATATTCAAATACTTTGCCCAGTTTATAACTTGGATGCTTTTCTTTGTATTATTGAGTTATAAGACATTTTTATATTTCTGGGTACAAGTCTCTTAGCAGATATGTAATTTATAAACATTTTATCTCATTCTGTGAGTCGTCTTTTCTTTTTTTTTTTTTTTTTTGAGTTGGAGTCTCACTCTGTCGCCCAGACTGGAGTGCAGTGGCCGCTCCCGGCCACCGCGGCCTCGACCTGCTGGGCTGTGGTGATCCTTCCGCCTCAGCCTTCCAAGTAGCTGGAACTACAGGCGCGCGCTACCACGCCCGGCTAATTTTTTTTTTGATTTATTGTAGAGATGAGGTCTTGCTTGCCCAGGCGGGTCTCGAACCTACGGGCTCAGGCAATCCACTCACCTTAGCCTCCCAAAGGTG
>CAUYQG010147228.1:0-13865 GCA_963574415.1 Tarsius wallacei | reverse complement strand
CATGCATTTTTCCTGTTGACAGTTTAACCACATCTTTTTGCTTGATTTTTCTTTTTGTGCACACCAATTATGCTGCCCCTCATATTCTTGTCTGAGCCTTTCTCTTGCCCCCCCCCCCCACCTTTTTTTAGCTTATTATGTTGTGTGCTAGGGTAGCATGGAAGACAGACCCAAGCTAAAGATTACAGGACAATCTAAGTGATACCTGCTATCTCAGGCATAGGGACTATGGCATTGTAGGGAGCAGGGAGTTCCAAACCCTGGAAACTTTATGTGACTCTTTCCCACTGAACCTGGGGCAAAAATCTCAGCTCCGGGGAAGAAGCAAGTTCTTCAACGTGAGTTCCCTGATTATCCAGACATTATTAATCTCTGTTTCCCTGTGCCTTGAACACAACTGTGCTCTATAAATAAAAGTTGGAAACAGGGTGAAGACAAGCACACCAAAAGGAGCAAGCAGTGTCTGAAGCCAACAAAGGGTTAAAAGTTACCCGGAAGGGACTCAGTGCTTTCAGTTTGTGTCTCTATTCTACCTAGCAACTGTTGACAGTCATAGTTTTCCTGGTCTTATTGGGAGAGGGCCCTATGTGTGTCACTCTGTTGCTAAATCACCCACGAGGTTCTCAAAAGGATTAACAGGGAGGTGCCAGTTTTGGTTAAAAGAATCTGGAAAGAGAAGGACTTCAGGGAAACTGATGGTGTTCCTCTTTCCTCTCATCATTGTATTCATGATGAAGCACAGCAGTGCCCGTGAGTACCTGAAGTTCTCTTTGCTGAGGCAGCCTATGAGGAACAGCTTTTCCTCCTAAAACTTGTGGTGAAAAAAATGTAGAAGCCAGGGACAGAACACTCAGGTCCTGTAAGGGCAGTGGAACAGCCCTCCAGTTCCTGTTTGTAGTGGTTTGATGGTCCCCACCTTCTGAGGGGGTGGAAGCCATTCTGGAAAGGCTCCCCGCAATTTCCTCACTTTCTCTGTAAGTATTGTTTCCCTTCTTTTCTGCTCATACCCTTTCTTTTACTAATGTTTTTCCTCCTTTCTAACGTAGCGAGTCTCATGAGGATGTAGTCAGTTTCAGGGGCCCTGAACAGTGGGGCAGATCTATTGTTCAGGTTTATTTATGTTTTTCCTCCTCACCACAAACCCTGCCAGAAACAAAAGACCCAAGAAAGATAAAACCAGCTCTGGGCTTGTTCACTGGGTGAGTAGAAGGAAGAATTTTTCTTGTTTTGAGGAAGAATTTTTCTTGAGAACCTGTGTCACGGGCGAGTCACATGCCTTCTGTTGCCTCAAATGCATGAGAAGGCCCATAGGCCGGAAGTACTAGGCTCCTCTGCCCTAAGCAACTGCTCTCGAAGCTGGGGGCGGCACTTCTAAGGGTGTTGGCAGGCACTGTCCAGAACTCGGACTTGGCCATTGCCGTAGGTGGTGACTGATGAACATAAGAAGGAGCTCTTTTAGATCATCCATGGACATAGACCATGGAGACTCGGAAGGGTGAGGGAGTGGGAGGGATGGGCGATGTGATTATTTAATGGGTACGATGAACGTCATTTGGGTGATAGATACCCTAAAGTTCTAACCTGACCGCTTTGCAATCTATGCACTTAACAAAATTGTACTTGTACCCCATAAATGTACATATACTAAAACATATAAATCCATGTATTAATTCTACAAACATTGATTGACAGCCTACTATGTGCCAGGCACTTTGGGAAATATGACAGTGAATAAGATTTGTCTGTCTGCTATATTTTCTGCTTCCATGAAAATTTAATCCAGAAAGTCTTGTAATTTATGGGAAAGATTGGGGGTGAGGGTAAGAGGCAAAAGATGACAGAGGAAGGGAGGGAGGAAGTAAAGGGTGATTTTTTTCTTTACTTCAATAGCTTTAGGGGATAGAAATAGTTTTTGGTCTGGTCTTTAAGTGTACCACCACCCCCACCTGTGCACATTGTACCAGATAGGTGATTTTTCATCCCTCCATCCCTTCTCCCCACCAGTTCTGAATCTCCAGCGTCCCCGTTATACCATTTGCTATGTCTCTGCAGATCCTTAGTTTAGCTCCCATTTTTAAGTGAGAACATGCGGTGTTTGGTTTTCTGTTCCTGAGTTAGTTCACTTAGGATGAAGGGTGATATGTTTAGAAGTTAAAAATCTTTTATCTTACCTCTGTGTGATTCTCAAAGAACTCTTCAATAATATGAACCAATATTCCTTAAACATATTATCCCATGTGACAGTTTCACCAGCCATTTGTGGTAAGAAAATATTCCCGTTTAACGATGAGGCCTAGACTTTTCTCTAGGTCTCAAGAGATTGACCATGCTCGCATGACGAGCAATCTGAAGTAGATCTCAGGTCTTCTGGCCTTCAGTCTAGGGCCTTTCCACGATGGATGTCACTGTACCTTTGTACGTGAAGACTTGTCACTTGGCTAATTGGTGAAGTGGGAAATAAGTCATAAAGGGAAGGAAAGGCCATCTGTGCTGGTGACTCCTTAGACTCTGGCCTTCTCTGTCCTGTTTTTGTCCTGGAGGCTGACTGCTAGACTGCATCGCCCAGTCTCTTGTGCAGGCTGGTTTCTGCTTGGGTTCACCCAATGGGAGACGTTGAGAGGAGAGAGATCAGTGCTCAGGGAGGAAGGAGAGGCTGGAATATGTCTTTCTTGCTCCTTCCCCTCTTTCTGTAATGTCCCTGGCAGCAGCAGTGTCCTTCCATGATACAGTCTTTCCTGAATAGCTCCTTCTTTATGGTTCGAGCTCTCACTGGACTTCAGTAACACTACGTGCTATTCTTATCCCTTCGACTGTGGGGGCGAAAGACTCCCACAGTGGCTGGCCTCTTGGTGCTCATCAGTCTTCTTTGTTTCCTTAACCTTGACCATATCTCTGCAGGGAGTCCCTTCACTAAGGTCTCTCCATGTGCCCCATCTGGAGTGAAGGCTATTTCCTGCCAGGACCCTGACTGGACATTCCTGAGCTTCAAGGGACATTGACAGGGAAAGGATATGAGATTATGAAGAAAGATTTAGTCTACTTGATATTTGTGCCTGGTGCGAGCCCTGAATGGGAGTTTCTATATCATTGATAGATGGGGGAACACAGGAAGGAGATACCAGAGTAATTGGGGTCACAACTCCAGGAAATGGCAAAATAACTCCAATATCACTTCCACCATGTTTCTCTCATTGACTGCATAGCTGCAGTTGACTGCTCCTTCTTTTGTGTTCCCAGCGCTCCTGTTCACAGTTCTATAATTTTCTATTTACAAAAAGCTTCCCTTTGAGGATCTCCTTAAAGGCAGGGAGAGATATGCTCATTTTTCTCTTATCTCTCTGGCACTACCTAGTGCCCAATAGGCATTCAATAAATGCTTCCTGAGTGAATTTATGTTCAAAGGTAACGTTCCTAAGAAATTGCAGTTATCTGACTATGAGCCACAGAAAGCTTGGGCAGCAAGAATGTAGTTTTGAAACTGTGGTTTACTGTAGTTGCAGGATTTGTGTTAGAAGGTGTTTCATGCTTTTACAACTCATCTTGTTCTTCATTTCAACACTGTGAACTGGCAATATGGGTGGGTGTAATCAGGCTGGGGGCATGCATGAGATTTGTGATGCATAGCCATATGTGGCTTTGTGTGTTTCATCCTGACATAACCAAGGTCAGTCTTGTGCTATTACTCATAATTTTATGGATGTATCAATCTGCTGTATGAATCTACTTCATGAATGGTGGAGTCCTTCACAGACAAGGACTGATGATGGATAAGCAACATAAGCTGCCAGCTGGGCTAGTGTCAAAAGACCGACTTGCAGATTATCTGCTTAGAAGTGACCTTGAGTTCAAAGAGTTAACATGAGAAAATATGGGCATTTGCTACAGATTTTATTAGACGTCAGCCTGTTTCCATGGAGCTGTTGCCAAGGTACAAGCAACAGAAATTCCTCCAAGACAGTATTTTACTCCCCTAGCGCCCTCTTCTTGGTTGACATTAAATCTATCTAAATTTGAGAAATTCAACTAACTTGTAGATTTTTCTTTGGACTAGTTGGAATGTCTGTCTCTTCTCACTTGACATCAATCCTCTTACTCCACAGGATTGCCAAGAACTGGAAGGAGAAGCCTGAGTTAAAGATCAAACACACGACTCCTTAAACATTTATTTTAGGAAACCCAAATTGAGACAGATGATAAAGGACATCCTTCCTGATATCCGAATTTATACTTATTAGGGAAAATCTTTCAAGAGTATACCTATCAAGTCACATTTTGTTACAACTTCAATGAATCATTTTAAAAGAAAAAGCCAGGCACAGTGGCTCATGCCTATAATCCCAGCATTTTGTGAGGCAAAGGCAAGAGGACTGCCTGAGCTCAGGGGTTCGAGATCAGCCTGGGCAACTTGGCGAGACCTCGTCTCTACAATTAAAAAAAAATAAAAATAAAAATAAATAAATATATATATATATCCAGGTGTGGTGGCACATGCCTGTAGTTCCAGCGACTTGGAAGGCTGAGGTGGAAGGATCACCTGAGCCCAGCAGGTCAAGGCTGCGGTGGCCGTGAGCATACCACTGCACTCCAGCCTGGGCGACAGAGTGAGACGTCAACTAAAAAAGAAAAAAAAAAGAAGGATAAAATTTATAAAATTGGGATTCTTCTTGGAATATGAGACATATGGTTATCATTGTATGCAGAGAGTACTAAAGAAAAAGAACATCAGAGCTTATTATTTGTTCTCCAAAACTCCACATGGCCCAACAGTGGCCTCCTCACTGCCTCAAACATACCAGGCATACACCCTATACAAGTACTTGGGCTCACTGCTCTGTTTGGAAGGCTTTTCTCCCACAGCTCACTTCCTTACTCCATTCACATCTCTGCTCAAACGCCACCTGCTCAGAGAGGAGTTTCCTGGTCCCTCTAACAGATCAACTTTTTCTGTTTTGTTTTTTTTCATGATCTTTATCAATACCTGAGCTTGTGTTACATTTATTTATTTATTGCGGCACGGTCTTGCTATGTTGCCTAGGCTGCTTTTGAACTCCTAGGCTCAAACAATCCTCCCTCCTCGGCCTTCTAAAGTGCTGGGATTACAAGTGTGAGCCACTGTGCCTGGCCTTATATATTTATTTATTACCAATCTCCCTTCTAGAAATTAGCTCAGAGGACTGGGACTTTGATGTGTTTATTGCTATATCCCCAGGAGCTGGGACTGTGCTTACTGGACATTCAGAAAAGAATTAAATCTACATAAAATGAGACATTGGTAACCTTCAAAAGGGTAGCCTCAAAAAGAGTAGCTAAGAAGTCAGACAGTCACATTCAGCACTTTTAGGTTCGTCGTAGGATCCTGTAGTCAGACAAGCCCTTAGGAGGGGGAACTAACAGTTCTTGCTGCACAGACAGCCATCCTCATCACTGCATGGTCTGAGAAGTATCCAAAGTCCTCTTAGCTAAAAATATCACCATCTACTTCTTCCCCCTCATTCCCATCATGCCTGAAATTCCAAAGAGTAGTTCCCAGGAATCATAATCATTTTGACCTTATTAAGGCATCGGGCTACTTGGGAGGGCCAACAAATAATCAGACTGTGTTGACCTGTTTATCCCATCCGGACCTACTGCCACCTGTAGGAAGTTCTGGAGTCCGGGGCCCTAGGGACTGGAAAATCAGTGAGTCATCCTGACACAAGGGGGCGGGAAAGAGCAGCGATGATTCAGGGGCTAGAAGCCTAAACCCGGGGTGGGGTTGCCAAAGTGCCCCTGCACTAGGGAGCCTTGCATAGGGGAGAAGGGTGTCTTCCCTGAGTGCTGGAGCACTCCTTTGGTGCCTCTCGTGTGGCATTTGCTGCTGATTGCCGTGTGTTGTTGTATTGCATTTATTTATGTCATGTGCTTTAGTTCCCCAATAGTACTGTAAGTTCCTGGAGAAAAGACCTAGCATCTGGCTTGATTTTGCTTCCTAACATTGCCTCTCAAGTATGTGTACATAGTAGATCTAAATAAGTAAAAATTTTCCCCACGGATAAATGCCTGAAGACACTTTATTGTTTTATTTGATTTTATTTTAGAGTCAGGGTTTCACTGTATCACCTAGGCTGGAGTGCAGTGTTGCAATCATAGCTCACTGCAACCTCAATCTCCTAGGCTCAGGCAATCCTCCCTCCTCAGCCTCCTGAGTAGTTGGGATTACAGGTGTGTGTCACCTCACCTGGCTAATTTTTTTTTTGTAGAGAAGAGGTCTCATTATGTTGCCCAGGCTGTCCTCAAACTCCTGGGTTCGAGCAGTCCTCCCATCTCAGCCTCCAAAAGTAAAGGGATTACAGGCATGAGCCACTGAGCCTGGTCTATTAATTATTTTATAATCCAGTGATTTTCACAGCCTTTTGTAAAAATGATCTGACTGGTTAATTAAAGGGAACATAATTTAAGTAGCCACTGCACCTATCTAAGAGCTGTTTGGCTGTGTCGTTCAAGCTGTCCATCAGTATCTGTCAGAAGCTGATGGGACGGAGAAGCAAGTGCCCTTCAAAAAACAGCTCCGCTGGCCTGGACAGAAGACCAGATTCTAAACGTGGTCATTGTAAATTATTTCAGCTCAGTAAGTGAGTTGATGTTGATGATCTATTCATGGAAAGAGAGAAAGAAATCTAATTTTATAGTTATTGGAGCAAGAAGAGAGAATCAGAAGGTTAGATCAAATGGCATGAAATCGCCATTTTTGTAGATCAAAAATGGTCAAATATCAGACTTTTCAAATGATTCAACCTGGCTGGGCATGGTGTTCCATGCCTGTAATCCCAGCACTTTGGGAGGCCAAGGCAAGAGGATAACTTGAGACCAGGAGTTTGAGGTCACAGTGAGCTATAATTGTGCCAATGCACTCCAGCCTAGGTAACAGAGTGAGACTCTGTCTCTTAAAAAAAAAAAAAAAAGCATTCAAATGCAAATGATTCAACCTTAATAATTATACTAGATGTGATCATCTGGGCAACCTATCCTGGTAGGATAATAAGCGATCACAAGGTTTAACGTACTTTGAAGGACAGGGTATCCTGGACTTTTCCCCATCTTTTCTGTTGTGAGCTACTGACTTACCATGTGTTGACCAACTTCTCGTCACAGCTCAAGTAACATTTTGGAAGCCTGAGTAGGGAGCAAGCATGGAGGCCCCAGCTGGGTCACTAGGTCCATGGTAAATGAAGAGGAGAGTGCTGTGCTGCCCGGTAGAGCCATGCTGGGCTGAATGAGGGGCAGATAGGCGAGTGATTGGCAGATGGAGCCCAGCCTTTAGGGGCCAAGCAGTGTATGAAGTCAAGCCTGGCTGGTGGAGAATAACGGTTCCCAAACCAGGAATTAGGTTGAGGTCAAAAAAAGGACACTTTGCTGCACTTGGACAGTATTGTCAACAGGCCGTATTCCTCTCTATCTACCTCTTTTAACTCTGAAAAATGCAAATTTTTATGAAGTTATATTTTTTACAAGAAACCAAAAATACATGAATTGTAATGATGTTGGTGATAGGTACCTAGAATAAACCGTTCTTTTGGGCAGTTAACGCCCCAAGTTGTTAACATGTGTTTTTGCTTGTTGGCAACACACCAGAAATGTAGACCCTAGAGGTCATAAAAAAGGAAAACCTGAGTTCCTGGGGAAGTTCTACCCCAATCCAACTTAGCTCAGTAACACAGCATCGTTTCCCTTTCTTATTTTCCTGCTCGCATTATTTACCTAAAATCTGCTTTCAGTGAGACTTTTGTTCCCCCTATAAAGAATTGTGGACGTGGCTCCTGTCTTTTTCTTTGCCCTCACCCCCTCAGCTCCAGCCACAGGCCTTCTTGCTGCTTCTGGAACATGCCAGGCAGTTCTTTCCTTGGAGCCCTTTGTGTGGTCCAGCCTGCCCAGGCTGCTGTCCCCAGGTATCTGCTTATCTTCCTCACTCCCTGTGGGCACTTGTTCAAAAATCATCTTCTTGAGAGGACTTCCTATTAAATTAAATTAATTAATTAATTTATTTATTTATTGAGTTGGAGTCTCACTCTGTCGCCCAGACTGGAGTGCAGTGGCACGCTCCTGGCCACCGCAGCCTCGACTTGCTGGGCTCTGGCAATCCTTCAGCCTCAGCCTTCCAAGTAGCTGGAATTACAGGCGTGCGCTACCACACCCGGCTAATTTTTTTATTTATTGTAGAGATGAGGTCTCGCCAAGTTGCCCAGGTGGATCTCGAACCCACAGGCTTAGGTAAATCCACTCACCTCAGCCTCCCAAAGCACGGGATTGCAGGCTGAGCCACTGAGCCCAGCTTGGCCTTCCTATTTTAAATGGTGTTGCCTATTCCTCTTTGCAGCTTTATTTTTCTCCACTGCGCTTTTAAAAATTATATATTGTGTTTATTTTGTATGGTCTGTTTTTCCCCATCCCCCCACTAGAGTGTAGACTCCATGAGGGCAGACATTTTTCCCTGTTTTGCTTGGTGTGTGCTCAGGGCCTAGAAGACTATCTGGCAAAGATGAGGCATTGAATATACAAAAGAATATATAGTGTGAAAATGAATGTTCCCGACTTGTTCCTCCTTTTGCCTCCTCCTTTAGATAGTTGCATATCTCCAGAGTAGCCACGAAACCTTTCCAGATATGGAGAATTAGCACCGTCTCAGAATTGATTGCAGATTCCAGCATATATGTAACTTCTGCAAGTTCCAGATTGGATGCAGATTAGTTTTCAGCTCTGTGTTCTGTTCACCAGCCTTCCCTTGAATGAAAAATGGGTTTTAAAGTTTAAGTTCAAGGTTAAATGGATTTGTATTCATTTTCACATATTTTATTATGCCAAAGTAGAGAAATAAAGTGTTTTACCAACAATGTATTTCTTAATTTAATTTTTTTAGTTGGGGTCTCACTCTGTTGCCCGGGCTGGAGTGCAGTGGGATGATCATGGCTTACCGCAACCTCGACCTCTTGGGCTCAGGCGATCCTTCTGCCTCAGCCTCCTAAGTAGTTGGGCTACAGGCACATACCATCACACCCAGCTAATTTTAAAAATTTTTTTGTAGAGGTGAGGTCTCGCTATGTTGCCCAGGCTTGTCTTGAACTCCTGGGCTCTAGCAGTCATCCTGCCTTGGCCTCCCGAAGTGTTGGGATAACAGGTGTTAGCCACCATGTCTGGTGTCACCAACAATTTACCAAACATTTACCAGGCTCCTGCCATGTGCCAAGCTCCCTGCACTAGGCCTTACAAAAGAAACAAAACGAAGTCCCAGCTCTTTTTTTTTTCTTTTTCTTTTTTTTTTTTTTGAGACGGAGTCTCACTCAGTCACCCAGACTGGAGTGCAGTGGCCGCTCCTGGCCACCGCAGCCTCGAACTGCTGGGCTCCGGCGATCCTTCCGCCTCAGCCTTCCAAGTAGCTGGAACTACAGGCGTGCACTACCACGCCTGGCTAATTTTTTTTGATTTATTGTAGAGATGAGGTCTCACCAAGTTGCCCAGGCGGGTCTCGAACCTGCGGGCTCAGGCAATCCACTCACCTCAGCCTCCCAAGGCACGGGATTACAGGCTGAGCCACCGAGCCCGGCTGAAGTCCCAGCTCTTAAGTACCTTAAGATTGAGATGCAAGTGGCAGGTAAGCAAAGTGAGAGTGAATGGAAGGCAGAATATGGCAGCTATTGGTTTTATGACGGAACGTGTGCTCTGCTTCACCCTCTGGCTCTTGTTTTCATAAAAACCAACCCTTTTATGAAGAGAAAGGGAGAAGTAAAAGGTCAAAGCAACACAGAGTGGCCTGGGATCCCTCATGCTGCCCATGCCTGAGGGAGACCAGCCTCCATCCTGCTCAGTATCGCAGCTGTCAATCAGGACAGACTTGTGAGGAGGGAGCCCAGGGGCTGAAGTACCTGCTCTGAGCCCTGCCAAACTGCCCACCGCAGCTCGAGGAGCAGGGAGAAAGAAAGACCTACAGTGATTTTACAGAACTGGCACAATCAGTCAGAAGGTGCCCTAGGAGGCCTGGTTCCATCTCAGGACCTCCTGTCTCCCCTAGGGTAAGAGTACCCCAGGTGTGGGGTTGTAATTCTAAAAGACAATCTGCACATTATGAATTATTTCAGAAGCATTTTAGAGAAAAGAAAAATATAGACAAACTTGCTTAAATAGAAGCTCATCCATTTTGTGAGTTTTTTTTTTTTTTTTTTAAATAGGGTCTCAC
This sequence comes from Tarsius wallacei, assembly GCA_963574415.1. Classification (NCBI taxonomy): domain Eukaryota; kingdom Metazoa; phylum Chordata; class Mammalia; order Primates; family Tarsiidae; genus Tarsius; species Tarsius wallacei. Next base: position 3,658 of record CAUYQG010147228.1, on the reverse strand, counting down.
TCTTGTCCATGCTGGCGTACAGTGGCAGGATCATGGCTTACCACAGCCTCAAACTCCTGAGCTCAGGCAATCCTCCTGCCTCAGCCGCCCGAGTAACGGGACTACAGACATGCATAACCATGTCTGGTTAATTTTTAAATTTTTTTGTAGAGACAATCTCACCACATTGCCTAGAATGGTCTCAAACTCGTGGCTCAAGTGATCCTCTCATCTCGGCCTCCCAAAATGCTGGAATTACAGGCATGAGTCTCTGCGCTCGGGTAGCTGATTTTTTTGTCTTAACAATATGCTTGTAAATGAAGAGGAAGAAATGGGCATCACTAAGTGGTATTTAGCCTGGGGAACAGGAGCCTGACACCTGCAAGGTCCTGTGACAAGGGCCACATCAGAAGATCCAAGTGCGAGAAGTTCCTACAGAGATCAGCAGCAGTGGGCTAAGCAGTCTGGAAAGACTTTGGGGAAGTGATATCTAGTACAGCTCTTAGGAACAGGCAAGAGAAGACCCAATAGGGTATTACACTTCAGAGAGCCCCAGTTGGGCCTCTACCATCCACATCCTTCCCCACAGAGTGAGCAGTCCTAGAGGCCGAGGGGAGGCGGCCACCCAATGTCTGTGTCTTGCCATGCGAGGCCATACCCTAGGTACCCAGGCAACTCAGGGCTGCTGAGGTTCACCCAGCACTCTTCCTTCCGTCCGTCCCCCAAGGGTGGACTGTGCTGCTTATGAGGGCTCTGCTAGGCCTGAGGGGTGGCCAAGAGACAGCACTTATGGCTGGAGTTTGGATAAGAGAGCAGGGGTGTTTAATAATGGACACAAAGCCCTTGGCAGGGCTGGACTGAGCAAAAGATGAAAAAGGAGATGGGTCTAGGTTGAGGGCCAGGGGCTGGAGGGGGTGAGGGGCTAGCTTCTCTCTGCTACCACATGCAGGCTCAGAACTTTACAGTCTGAGATTTTTCATTTGTACTTGGTCTTTGAGGTCATCTGAAGGGCTATTTCTCAAGGTAGAAGGACAGAACGTATTTAATAGCTTGTTAACTTGATTTATTCCTTTTAACTATCTGGATCTCTGGTATAGGGGCCTCCATTTGTCATCTTGACTCGGCCATACAAATGTCAGGGCTGGTTCTGGGAGTGTTTCTGGAGATAGGTTTTGATGACTTGGAAGGATTTAGGTGAGTCAGGATGGCAGGAGGTAACAGAGGGCTCAGACAGGCCTTTCTGGACACCACTGGGCAGAGAAAAGGAAGAAAGCCCTTGCTGCCTTTGGCATGGCATGGGGGCCGTGGCCTTCTCAGTCATGCTCTCACTGCCGCTCAGGCAACACCTCTCACAGTCCCCTCTATGATGCTGCTCCCCAGGTGTCCTAGGGCATCTGGTTCCTGCACATACCCCACCTTCCTGAACCTCTTGCCTGTATACGTGGGTTCTGCCCTGTTCCCTGCCTGCCCTCTGCACCCCCCCCACCCCCCTGCCTGCTCACCTCCTACCTGTCCTCATATTTATCCCTAAGATATCACCCTCTCTGCAAGGTCTTCCCTGAGGGCCCATGCCAGCTTGGATCCCCTTGTGATACCCACCACTCTATGGTGAAACCACCTTGTCTGTCTCTACCAGCCCATGAGTTTCTTGGACAAGCTGAGAGAAGTTCAGTGTGGAGTGGAAGAGAGGGCCACACTGTTATGTTTCAATTTAGTTTAGCCTTAACCCTTGGTGACTGTTGCAATCCTTATAGTGATATTTAGACAGAAGAAAAAATAGAAAAAGAGTAAGAAAATTGTTAATACAGGTGGGTTGGTATAATAAGAAAAGCACTGTGCTTTTTAATACATTTTTCTCACCAAGTACAGTGGCTCACATCTGTAATCCCAGCATTTTGGGAGGCTGAGGTGGGAAGACTGTTTGAGCCCAGGAGTTCCAGACCAGTCTAGGCAACATAGCAAGACCTCATATCTACAAAAAATAAAAAAATTAGCCAGTTGTGGTGCACGCCTGCCTAGCTACTCAAGAGGCTGAGATAGGGGGAATTACCTGAACTCAGAAGGTCAAGGCTGTGGTGAGCCATGATCCTGCCACAGCACTCGTGTCTTAGAGAGTGAGATACCGACTCAAAAAAAAATTTTTTATTTTCTTAAGAAGCCTGAGCCCAAGGCTGGGCACAGTGGCTCATGCTGGTAATACCAGCACTTTGGGAGGTCGAGGCAAGAGGACTGCCTGAGCCCAGGGGCTCAAGGCCAGCCTGGGCAACTTGGCAAGACCTCATCTCTACAATCAATCAAAAAGTTAGCCAGGCGTGGTGCTGTACACCTGTAGTTCCAGCTACTTGAAAGGCTGAGACAGATGGATCTCCAAAGTCCCAGCAGGTCAAGGCTGCAGTAGCTGTGAGCATGCCACTGCACCCTAGCCTACGTGATAGAGACTACAGCTCAAAAAAAAGAAAAAGAAAAAAGAAGCCTGAACCATGAGCACAAATGGGGGTTCTCCTGCTGACCTGGTGTGTGTGTGTGTGTGTGTGTGTGTGTGTGTGTGTGTGTGTATGCTCGCACAGTCACACACAGAGGTGGAGTAGGGGGTCCTCATTTAACTACCAGAGACTTCCTTGGTAAAACAAAGGGCTTGGGTTGTCAGAGTGTTCAAGCCCTCAGAGTTTCTGAAGTCACGGCAGGGACAGCTCCTCCTGGGGACCCAGTGAGAGGCCCTTCCCCCAAAGGCCAGAGCAGCACTCTATAGTTTCCTTACAAATTGAGATTACCTGGAAAATTCCACCCTGAATTTTCAAACCTGAAGAAGCAGGGGTCCAAGCCACTGGGCTAGAGCTCTGAGTCCTCTCCAGGCTGACTCCAGGGGTCTGTCACTCTGAAAGGAAACAGCAGCTGGGCCTGGAGGAACCGTGGGTGCAGCTGAACATGGACCACTCATGTGGGGGTTAAGGGATGCAGGTCGTGGATCCGGCTCATCTGGGCCACTACAGAGCTTCCTTTTTTGCCTCCTTCCCAGGGATGCACTCTCTGAGATACTTTCGCCTGGGAGTTTCAGACCCTGGCCACGGGGTTCCTGAGTTTATTTCAGTGGGATATGTGGACTCTCACCCCATCACCACGTATGACAGTGTCACTCGGCAGAAGGAGCCGCGGGCCCCATGGATGGCAGAGCACCTCGCACCTGACCACTGGGAGAGGTACACTCAGCTGCTGAGGGGCTGGCAGCAGGCGTTCCAGGTGGAACTGAGGCACCTGCAGAGGCTCCACAACCACTCAGGTGTGTACGCAGCAGGTGCCTGCCCCTCCCCCCACCCACCCAGCAGAGAGGCCCCAGGTGACCTCCAAGGAGCAGTTGCCAACATGGCTTTGGCAACGCCTGGAAATCAGGTCATGGAGTCAGGGCTCCCATCTGCCCTGTGTGTCTTCCCAGCTGTCCTTTTCCCAGGAGCCCCGTCCCCTCCTCCTCACCCGACCCCATCCTACTTCCATTCAGGGCTGACACGTGTCTCCTTTCCATTCTATATCCATCTACTTCCTGGTGGCAGGCTTAGTGATCCACTTGCTTGTGCATAATGACGTTAGCTTCCCAGGGACATTTCTGGCTCTTGCCTCTCTCCCTCCTCCACGGCAGTTGGAATAGCCACAGTTTATCAATAATCATTCCCATGGTAGGATCACT